>CM038794.1:12143892-12373620 GCA_021764765.1 Vicia sativa
GAGAATAAGGAATGGTAATCATGACATCAAAGTCCAACCTTCTTATTCTTTTGGACCCGATCAAATTGCAGTTGACCATCATCAATCAAACATTGAATACCAGCTTTCAAATTTACACAACCATTTGAACAGTGCTCACACCTCTCACAAACAGCTTCACAACCCGGAAATACACCTCTCTTGATCAAATACTCTTTAACAAAAGGCAGCGGTGTTTTCACCAAGTCAACATTCATGATCAAATTAAGGACTTCCCCATCCTCCATCACAGCTTAGACGGCCCCATGACGTGGCATCGGATTCTGTGTGACATTGGGTCCAGTAGCTTGTGGTCGAGCCTCTAATTCAATAGTATTTGAATCGATGAGGTCTTGCACTTTCCATTTGAATGCATAACAATTCTCAATACTATTCCCCAAGGTTCCAGAATGGAACTCGCAGCTAGCATTGGCATCATAATTCCTGGGCCGTTTATCTAAAGGAGGAGGTGCAAATGCGGGCTTGGGAACAACCAGCTTAAGGTCATTCAAGCGGGCAAAGAAATCTGAATAACTTATAGGAATAGCATCAAACCTCCTAGGAGTACGATTCTCTTGTTGCCTCAGGTTTTGCTGACGCGGTACTTGCTGAGCTTGAGGTTGAGAAGCTGATATAGTCACTGCATTGACATGAGCCTTGCTTCTACTACCATATACGGCACTGGCTTCCCCCTTTTCCTTCTTGGGGTAACCGCTGTATGCTTTCTTAGCATCGGAAGAACTTCCCTCAACCTGCTGGATCTTACCAGACTTTAACTCACTCTCAATCCGCTCACCGTATCGGACCATCTCAGCGAAGCTAGCTGAAGTGCTACACGCCACATAGTAATGTCCGGACAGAGTACTGGTAAACATATCAATCATTTCCCGCTTGACCATGGGTGGTTGAACTCTAGCAGCAAGTTCTCTCCACTTCTGAGCGTACTCTTTGAACGTTTGCCCCGATTTCTGAGACAAACCCAACAATTGTGTGCGATTGGGAGCCATATCAATGTTAAACTAATACTGCTGAAGGAAAGCATTCACAAGATCACGCCATGTCCTGATATGGCCTCGTTCCAGATGCATATACCATACTAGAGATGCCCCAGTCAAACTTTCTTGAAAAAGTGCATCAGCAACCTCTCATCTTCAGTATAAACCGCCATCTTGCGGAAATATGCAGTGATATGAATTTTGGGACAAGTTGCCCCATTGTACTTGTCAAACACTAGCACTTTAAACTTCGGAGGAAGCCTCACTCGAGGTGCCAATCCTAAATCAGACAAATCCAAACCAGACAATTTCTGACCCTCAACAACCTTCAGCCGCTCTTCAAGCAAACGGTATCTGTGATCGCCTGCGGGAAAATCAGCTTCGCTACCATTCACAGAGTAAGCTTCATCATTATGATCAAAATCTGCGCCCTGGGAACGAGGACGACCCCGAACACGATGCCCTTGCATCCCATCATCAAAGAAAAACTGTCCTTGAGGTGGAGTAGGTGGTGGACATGGAAATCGACCAGCGATATGCACACCTGGACCACAGAGGTGGTCGTTGATACCCAAATCAGCATTTTTGGCTTCAACACGGGGTTGACCCACAGAAGCGTCATCAAACGGATTGCGTCGACCATCCTCTGAACGAGTCCTCTCAACCAAAGCCCTCAGCTCTTGCTGACCCTGATTCATATTGGTGATGACTTCCATGAATTGAGTCATCTGCGCCTCCATCTGCACTTTCATCGTAGCCATGTCTGCTTGAAGTTGTTCCATCTGTCGTTTCTCGTTGCTCCGAGGCGGGTAACGGTGGAAGTTTGCAATCTTCTGTTGAATAAAAGCAGAAGCTGAGGATGAGAACTCCGGACAAAACCTGTTATGCATGGTATGTACATATATGAATGATATGCATGTTATACATGTAATGGCATATTTGAACATTTCCAGGAATCTTGACACTTTGACTCAAGTTTTAGGATTCAGCAAGATAATGAATACTGAAAAAGGTCTGATTATCATTGAATCAAAGAAGATTACAAGCATGTGAATCAACTGTTTTTTTTTTTGCAAATCATAGAAAAGGAGTAATCCCATCAATAGGCCTGATGGTGATTTCCACACAAGACAAATAAAGCATAAATCTAGACATCAGACATAGGAATTCCTTCTGCCTCTGGTGCACCCGATTGAATCTTGAGACATTCCAACTCTCCGACAGCAAGGGACAATTGAGCTTCCTTCTCTTGAATACGGGACTCATACACCACCTTCTGATTATGCATTTGCTTCTTCAAGCCTTCGATTTGCGCCTTGTACTTCTTTTCCAAACCGATGACGACCTTTCGATGTTCTTCTATGGAAATGGAGAAATCTTCAACCCTAGACCTCTTCTGGGTTGAATCAGATGCTTCTCCTTTGAAATACTTGAGCTCGTGAACCAACTGGTTCTTTGTTTGAGTTGCAACAAGACAATTCACCGCTAACGTCTCCTTTTCTTCAAGCAAGAGGCGATTCTGA
Organism: Vicia sativa; assembly: GCA_021764765.1. Lineage (NCBI taxonomy): Eukaryota > Viridiplantae > Streptophyta > Magnoliopsida > Fabales > Fabaceae > Vicia > Vicia sativa. The sequence continues at coordinate 12,146,429 of CM038794.1, forward strand.
GCAAGTACTCGCTCATAATCTCCTTTAGAAACAACATCTGGAATTGGCTCGGGAGGATAAAAAGCTACTGCTCCGGTAAGGGAAGGCCACTAACGATTGCTATTCTTGTCTTTGATCCATTGGATATAAGAAGCATAGGCCGTGGGGTCCTTCTTGCCAAAATATTGCCCTCCTTCAAGACAGATGCTCTTCCATGCTTGAACAGCTCTAACCATCATACCGGTAACATCAGGCACATCATAATATAGAGTTTCCCGCACAAAACTCGCATCAGGAGGTCCAATCAAAGCGTAACCCAACTGTCTCAGAGTTAGAGTTGGGTTGTAATTGATACCTCCCCTTATGCCCATGAGAGGGACATTAGGAAAGCCTCCGCACTGGATGATAATCTTCTCACTTTCAGTTTTGGACATCTCGCGTCGACTCCAATTAATATCGTGAGATGTGAGACCCATTAGTCTTGGAACCCACCTCATAGTATGTCGGGTGTCAACAAAAGCACCATTTTGAGGAAGAAAACCTTGAAACTAATGGTACAACAATGGCGCACAACAATTAACAACTCCATCCTTGCCTTTGAAGCTCCTGGACTGAAGGGAATGATAAACATCTCCTAGCAAAGTCGGCACAGGATTCCGTTGGATGAAGATGGAGATGGCATTCATGTTGATAAATTTGGGCTCATTCGGGAATAAGCATATCCTGTAGATACAATAGGCTAAAACGGCATTGAAGCCCTTCCAATCCTTCTTGACAATTTTGGCATTACCCTCCCGGAGAAGGGAACCCAAATGAAAACCTTTCACGACACCCTTGCTTATGAGCTGGCGATACCACGTATTTTTGCAAATGAAGAGCTGGCAATCGATCATCGGTCACGGTCTCCATAGCGGCATGAAAAGGCACTTAATGCAAGATAGGTATGTCTAGGATACTAGAATACTCTTCCAATGTAGGCATCGCAATAATCGTGAAATACAAAGCACCTCAACCTTACCATTATAAAATCGAAAGTGGCCCGAGCCCATCCTTCGATAATCTCCACAAAGGAGATTTCAACCATGTCGAATTCTTCCATAACTCGTAAACGGATAACGTTCTCTTAGTGTAGACTGCATAGCCATCGGCGAGATTCTCAAGAGCAGGATGGGAAATTTGTACATCGGATGACGTCTCGATTGTTCTTCTTTTCAGATCCATCTTCCAAAACAACCCGACAACTAGACTCAAAGGTAAAAAAATCCTGGAAATAACAAATATGCATGTTAGAAATATGCAAAAATTAAAAAATTTCATGAATGCAATATTTTTTGAATCATGTATCCTGAGCATCGTAACCATCACTGTATGAATTGAACTCTGACATGACATCACAAAGCTCGAAACTTGTCACCCAACCAAGATATCATATAGAACTGGATCTGAATGTCACAGGTTCAAAGGTCCGGCATCAAACTGGAATCTCATAGAAAATACCAGAAAATACCATAACATACCAAGTCACCATCAATAACAAGGTTACCGGTAGTAACGAGTCACCAACAGTCACCAACTGTACCTGTAGTAATGATATCCCGCCCCATCTCACAGGGTAATTCTAGACTCAACAGGAGGTCCCTAATGATAGTCAGAGTCGACGATCCTTTATCGACATTTCACTACACAATGTGGTGTGGGAGAGAAAGCAATCGCCAATCGAATCTTGTCTGAATTCGATACTCCATGCCTCCTCACACGCACCACGGGATACGGGATTCGACATGGACATCCATCTAACCTATGTGTCACTGGTCGGGGTAGTTGGCCTTTTACCTCAAGTAACTCCCACCCAAATCAAGAGATAAACCAAAGACAACAAAGAAATTGAGTATGTGATATATGAAAGCAGTAAATATTCCACATAAAATACAATGCAAAGCATACAAAGGATGATAAAGAGATAAAGCAGATAAACACCCAATAGACATGAAAAAGAAAGCTAGGATCAACTCCCCGATCGGACCAAAGAAGAGGTTTGCACGATCCTGAGAGTCGCCAATGAAAACACCGGCGGAACCTCCGACATGATAACTAGTATCAAACAGAGTCGCCATCGAATGTCTTTTATCTCACGAAAGGTAAACATCGTAAACCCGGGAGAAATCATGGGTCCCATGACCGTGAAAACCGAGAGAATCTAGGTAAGGGAGTTAGTTACGCGAGGGGATGGGATTAGCACCCCACACACCCGTAGTACTCTACGGTATCCATTTTCTACTTCTAGCTAAAGTGTGTGTTAGTTCTATGCTTAATCGCTAATCATGCATGCAAAAGAAAAGAGAAAATAAGAAACCACGAGGAAAAGAAGGAAGTATTTACGAAGTTTGCTCGATCGAGCCCCGTGACAAGATGCCTACGATTCTCAGGCAATGGAAAAGTCGTAGCCGTAGTTCGCTCACTTGTTTTGGTGTGGTTCGTTTTTTACCAGAAAAAGGTTTTAAACACAAAAAGAAATAAAAGTGCGCAAAGGCGAAAAGAGTTTGTGTTGGTTGGTTGTTTTTACCTTGAGAAAGGAGTTTAAACCATTATTATGTGTTTTGAGTTTGAAAGGGAAAAAAGAAAGAAGTTTTAGTTTTATTATATGCAACATGCAAAAAGAAACTAGCAAAAACAAAAGGGAACTAGCTATGCACTAACCCTAATGTTGTCATGCAAAAGGTTGAACTTATGGTTGAGGATACAAGGGAATCTCTACCTATGTTGACATGCAAAGGATGTGGATCCTAATGTCTAGGCTAAAGAACCAATCCTAACCAAGCTCCTGGGGAAAAACAGACAAACAAGCAAATATGCACAAATCACATGTAGAATTGCCCTAAACGGGTCTTTTAATAAACCAGAGGTTCTAACATGCTCTAACTACGGAAGTCCCATCATGCATCTCTATTCCTACTTCTCATGGCAAAAGAAAGTCAGAAGCCCTACTTCTCATGATATCTAGGAAATGTAAGAGAATGCAAATAATAGAAACCATCGGACGGGATATAGAATCCAAGAGCTATGAATATAGAAATACTCCGGAAAACTTCAAGTACTGCAGCCATGCAATAAGAGTAAACCGGTGAGAATTGTTCAAAGCATTGAAAACAAGCGGAATACATGCCGATACGCATCCGAAGTGACAACGCCTGCAAGAACGAGATTAAGGCAAACAAAAACAAGATAGGAAAGGTGTACACGTGGGTGTACAAGCTCAAGAAACACCTACAAGAAGGGAGTTAGACCCAAAAGGAAAATATAGGAAAAGTGTGCGAGTATCGGAGAAATGAGTCGCACGCGTGTGCGTCGCATGTCCCTGCATCAAAAAATAAACCAGAGGACCGCCATAATCTACATTAAATCTACATTGAATCTACATTGAATTTGCATGCAATTTCAGTATTTAATTTCAAGACCTAGAATCTACATTGAATTTGCATGCAATTTCAGTATTTAATTTCAAGAAAAGCTGAAAATCAAAACAGCTTAAAATAAGTGCTTATTTGAACCTAACACTTACTTGCACTTGAAGTTTGAGTCAAATTGAAGAGGAATTCCTTGTGCTCTTCAAAGAAAATACCAAATCAATGTGGAATTGTTGATAATCTTCAAAATCAAGCTTAATCCTTGAAGAAAACTTGAATTTCAATGGAGAATTGAAGAAAGATGAAGAGAAATCCTTGAATCTTGTAATTAAGGAGAAGATCAAGATGAAATCGTTCCTTCCATGTCAAATGTGAGTAGAAGGAGGAGAAGATGATGTGGATTGAAGTAGGAGAAGTTGCAGTGGAGAAAACCAGAATTCGCAGGTCGCACTTAGCGCGGAGGGCGCGCTCAGCGCGGTCTGTGGTCGAAGCCGGTGGTGAACGGAGGTCCGGTGACGGCCTGTGGTGGTTGCTTGGAGGGAAAGTTGAAGTTTGAACTTTTTTGAGTTTTTGTGCTTTGGAATTTGAGAGAATTGGAATGTGTGTGGTAGTGAAAAATTAAGCAAATGATTGTGTTGTTGTGAATTGTGAAGAGGAAAAATTATTTATAGCTTTGGATCCTTAATCAACAAACTAATTATGATTATCTGAATAATTTTCGTAATTAATCCAAAACAGCCAAATCCGTGTGGAATTTGGAGTCGGAATGTAAACAAAAAGTGTCTGGAATGTGATTTTTCTTGCGTGAATCAAAATCCCGACTTGATCCGATGAATGGTCAAGGAAATAGGAATTTTTGAAGTTTCAGCATCAATTTTGGTCCACTGACACATGCAGAATTTCGTTCGCGCTCTGTGGGAAAAATGCCTCAGATGAGGATCTCCTGATCAAAATTTGCACATGCGTATTTTTGGGACATTTGAAGCTAACAAGATTTGTGAACTTTTGGCACTGGTCTCATCCCGTTTCGATGAAAATCGAGCGAGATATGATTTTTCGAACCTCGCGTATCTGATGAAAATTGCTCGGTTCATGCCAAAATCAAACTCAGAGAATAAAATTCTGGTACTGATCGGTGAGGAATCAGCTCCCGAGTCGCAAATGAGAGTTGTAGAGGACTTCGATACGGAAGTTTAGAAATTGGTCCCGCTTAATTCCGAGTTTCCAGCTAAGAGATAGAGGCCTTTTAGTGGACATAATGCACGGTTCAGCACCAAAATCAGCTTGATCTGCCGGGGAAAATGACTCCTTTGAGAGCCTTATTCACAAAATCTACTCTCGTATTTCAAATGAAAGTTGTAGGTAATGATGAGAGAGAAATGTCAGTCGAAGACCAATGTAAAATACCCAAGGATATGAGAGATACGCCTTCTGGAGTGCCCAAAATGCGCCGAAAACTCAAAATCCGCTTCATTGAGAAATGAGCGAGCAATCTCTTTTGTGGCTACCATTCGGAATACCTGGAACCTGATACTCCTTGTGGAAAATGCTATGCATGCTATTACATGTATGTTTTATGCAATGGAATTATAAGACAGAGAAAAGCAGAAATGAAGAGGGTAAATTTTGGGGTACAACAGTCTCAACCGACACAGAGAACACAAAGACATTAATCTCAGATATTCACAACAAATGTCAACTCTAAATCTATGTCTAGAGTTCATAAACTTATAGATAATCTTCCTAGATAAGGATCTAAGCAGTATATGTATATAGAAACTTAAATCCCTAACACAAAGTAAAAAACCTAAGATAACAAATCAATAGACCAAAGTAGCTTTATATACGAGCAACAAATATATACATGACTTAAGAGAAAATATACGCATAAAACCCAACAAAAGAGAAATACATAGAGAGGAGAAGAGATAAACCACGTTATACCCCAAAAATGCCCTCCATCTACTCAAGAGATTTTATACATCCATACTCAAGGATCCCTCAAGAGTCGATCGACAAACTCTCCTAGACAATCAACCCAAACTAGGGTTTGGTATCTCAAGTCAAGATGGATTTCCAACATCTCCAATGACCTTCATGCCTCATATGCTTCAAAGATTCTCCATGTCAAGTTTCAAGCCTCAAGTCAAGTTTCCTATAATTGCTCGGATGGTTAAAAATCAGTGTATGGACAAAAGTCAATCGTGGTCAACATACCAAAACTTCTCGATTTTTGGTCAACATCCTCATTTTGAAGTTACATTCATCATTTGATCAAGGGTTGATCATGATTCATCAAGAAAACTCAAGATTTGCCCAAAAGTCAAACTTTCTAAATTAGGTTTTTAGATGAAAAGTCAATCGAACTTTGACCGATCATAACTTTCTCATACTTTCTCGAAATTTTCCACCACCTCTTGTTTTGAAGGAAATTCAATTCTACAACTTCATGTCTCACAAGAATGTCCAAAAATGCTTCATTTGAGAGGTATAGCTCAAAACATTATGTGTCATTTTCAAAGTCAACAAAAGTCAACTTTTTGTTTTGAAGATATTTTGAGCATGGTAACTCCAATTGAGATGAGACCAAAGACATTGGTTAGAGGACTCTTAGAGCTTTCCAAAAGTCCAAGAACACTCAAAATGTGGAAAATGAGCAAGATACACTATTCAGGTCAATTTTTGAAGAATTGCAAAAGGACATATTGGTCAAAATGCAAAATTTTCCAAATGGGCCTATAATCTTGATCCAAACTTGTTCATGATGCTATTCTTGACCCATAAATGCTTGGCCTTGGTTATTTTCTATTTTATGATTTATATTTGAATTTTATAACATTTAATTCAAAATAAATTATATAAAATATGAAAATTAAACATTTTCTCAAAAAGAATGATTTATATCTTTCTAAATGTCCAAGAAGGCCCATGACCTTTACCAAATTGTGATAGCCTTGATTCATGAGAAAATTCATATTTTTCAATATTTGATTTATTTTAAATGGAAATATTTGCACATTCAAGAAGCAATCTTTTTTCACCCTTTTTGCCATCCAAATTTCTCTATAAATTCCAAGATGATACACTCAAAAAGGAAAACCCTAGCTCAAGCTAAACCCTTATTCTTGCAAAATTTTCAAGAAACTTGAAATCGAATTTCAAAGCGCATTTTCAATTCAAACCAACCTCTCATTGTTTTCGTGAGGTAAGTTCAGGTACACACTATGCCATGGTTTAAAATGTTTGGATCGATGCATATACATACATACATATTCACATTTCTTTGATTTTTGCATTTGATTGTTCTGCCTGCTTTAACGATTCTAAACCGCTCTAATGTGTTCATGAGGCTCTCATGCAGTCGACTGGCAATCGTTGTAAGCTTGAACGCCGTAAACTCATAGATGTTTAGGTTTCGAACCGCTTGTTTTCTCGGAATCACCAGAGGAACTTTAGACAAATGAGACCACCATCGATTCGCAAACCCCATTTAGGGGGTAGCTTTAATCCCCTCTCGAATTTTCTTGTAGATTTTTGCAAGTGGCAAATCAGCATCCGGAGAAGATGACCTGAGCCCTAGCTCCTGCCACGACCTGTGCGTGGACCATGAGTCGATATGTGGCAAGGAAACACGCCTGATTCATCCATTCAAAATCAATCGGGCCCGCAAGGCACGACCGGTTTGATTTTTCAAAATATCCCCGACGCTATCACTTATATTGATTTGTTTCCACCAAACACCAAGTGCATCATGGCTTAGTGGTCAAGGCTGGTCTTTATAGTTCAAGGGATGTCTCCAGTTCGATTCTCGGTCGCATAATCCTTTTCCTTTTCCAAAACTTGCATTATTTTCCATATTTTCATATTTTTAATATTTTCATACTATTTTAATTCTTTTCACAATTTTTTATTCTCGCATTAAAAATCACAAAACGTTTTTTCTTTTTACATTATTTTCATAAAAACCTTTATTTAATTTAATAAATTAAAATATAATTTTGCATGCATATTTATTTTATTTTATTTTAGCATTTAAAATTATAAATTGCATTTTAATTATTAAATCTTTTCCAAAAATCCCAAAAATTATTTTAGTATTATTTATCTTATTTCCAAAGATGCATAAATTTTCTCATATTAAAATTGCATTTTTCTAACATTTTTCCTCTTAGTCAATTCATCTCATATTTTCCGATTTCTTATTCTTTCACAAAGTTGATCCGATTCTGGACGATTCTTCCGCTTTATTTTATCAATAATGTAATTGCTCATGGGTTGTAATAGTTTAATTTAGGACTTTATTCCGTGACCCTAATTATGTATCCGCCTAAAGCCATGTAATAGCGAGGTATTTTCCTTCCGCACTTTACATTCCGATTTTACTTTCCGCACCCTTATCAATTGCTAGTAATTAGGCGGTATGGCAAGATAATAATGGACATAGCTCACACTAATTTCAAGATAAAATATCCGAAATCAATACACTTCTTCACACATGCATTCCCTTAGGTAATTCTCTCGATGCCTTTACGATTACAAATGGTCATGTCCTCGAACGTAGAGGTATTCTAGCACCATTGCCTTTCAAACAAATCATCATAGTCCCTTCGATACAAAGATCATACCCAATGACGCCGCCCGAATACATGATCTTGACCTCGATTGTCGCCATTTAAAATGATGATAGTCCCTTCGAATGTGCTAGATACTTCCACAAGTTGCCTCTATGACCATCCGATGTCCTTCGAATGTCCCGCTTACATCCAACGAATGGAGCTACCTACTAACTAATGGTATGGCGCTATTCTAAAGGAATGTAGAAGTACAACAAAACGACCAATTCCGAGTGGGTAATAAGTCTTTAGTTGCTTGCTCTATCAAATGCTTTTCACACCACACACTCTTTTCAAAGTTCAATTTTTCAAAAAAACATTTCCGAACACTTTGTATACACTCCTACATGAGTCATTAAAGTCAAAGCGAAATGCCTTTTCAAAACATCTTGTCAAACACATTAAAGTTATTTTAAAAGTGATCTAAGAGCAACTAAGAGTCTGTGAGATAACTCATGATGGAAAGGTGCTAATACTTTCCTTTTCATAACCATTCTCCGAACTCGTAATCTAACGAAGGTCTTTTTCTCACATTTTTACCTTCCTTAATTGGATAAAATAAAAGTCTGCGACTCTTGCTATCCGCATTTGATACAAAAATCCTACAAAGTCGGCTTCACCGATCACGTAACCGCGACTGGGGAAAATCCAAAAGAGAGAATTGCCTAGTGGATTTCTAGATCACTTTACTTTGTTTACGTATGCTTTATCTTTAAGGGTTGCTTGGTATTATATTGTGGGGATCCTACACCCGGATCCTGTTTCCTTTTAGGTAGCATTAGATCATCGCGATCGTAGACGATAACTACAACGGTCAACATGATGGCTACGCTAAGTGACACTTTGTTGTCCCGATACTTTCATTCCCAAGTCAAGATAGTATTTGGCTTCTCAAGTGGTGTCATCAAGCGCTAACTAAACTTTAGAACCTTAATTGACCCATCTTGGCCATTGTAAGGTAGTGAGATGGCCTGGCTTGGTGTAGACCGAGGTTGGTTGATACTGATGCTACGCCTATCGAGATTGACTTTGGGACATTTTCGATCGACCACTTGGCCGTCAGATTGAAATAAGCGCCTACGAAAGATCTATGATGAGATTCCTAGAACCCTTGTTATTATTATAGGACAGATGAACCAACTCAAACTTTGGTGGGTAATCACCATACCTCATGCAAGCCTTAAACCTAGGCTCATTGTGTGAATTGTTTGTGTGCTAAACATGACATCATGACATCATTCGCATTGCATATCATTTCTAACTATTTCAAGGACCTAGGATTTATCTTTGCTTTGTTTTGTAGGGATTATGGCTTCTAGAAAGACTATCCGAATCAACTTCATGGGTATCCTTCTCACCAAAGAATTGGTTTCTGTAAATTCCCACCATGCCTGGCCCATCAAAAGACATGGTTATCTACTTGATTTGGTTATCTCCGGTTTTGAAGAAGATATGATGCATGTCCTATTCCAGCTCTTGATCCGAAACACCATTGCTTTACATTTCCGATTATCAGCTTGGTTCCTACCTTGAAGAATTTCTAAGCTACTGGGGTACCTATTCTTGACCAAATGCCATTCACCGGTTTGAAAAGGTTCCTAAGTACGAAGACATTGCATCGCCTTACATCTTAAGCGCCTGATATTGAAGCCAATTGGGAAACTAGAAGTGGAGTTAAGGGTTTACTTTCCAAGTTCTTAATCAAGAAAGCCCGAGAATTCCTCAAAGTTATGAGTTTCCATGCATTTGAGAATATTGTGGCCTTGCTAATTTATGGTTTGGTTCTATTTCCTAACTCGGATCAATTCATAGATGTCAATGCCATCAAGTTGTTTCTTACCCGTAATCCAGCACTTTACTTGAGACATCCTACATTCTTCCACACTGCATCGCTAAAAGACAAGGAACTCTCATGTGTTGTATCCCGTTACTTTCAAGGTGGTTTATTTCGCACCTTCCTCCATCAGTTTTGAAGAACGAACAAAGGTTGAGATGGTCTCGAAGATTGATGTCACTCTCTCATTCAGATATCCGTTGGAGCCTTTTCTCTCAAAAGGACTTCACATTCATCGAAAGGAGAGTTCCAATGTACCACTACTTGGTATAAGGGAGGTATTACTTACAACCCTTCTCTAGCTCTACGCAGCTTTGGTTTTGCTCAAGAGATGGTCCACATGATATGCTTCTCCAAGATGTTGTGTTCGACTACAATCACGATCCTGCATTACCGACGGTTTATACATGCTGGGCATGGTAAAGAAGATCGATACCAAGACTTTGGGGCACCAACTCCATTCCTTGGGAACCTTACTCAAATGGGTGCGAGCTCGAGCTCAAACCTCATGATGCCATTCACTGCTTTACCAAGAATTATGGAACCTGCTATAGGTGACGACCATGCTGCTCTCCATCCCGACATGCCTACCGATTTGAAGACTTGAAGAGATCCCGATTCAACTTAAAGAAGAAAGGGATACCTTGAAGCTCAATGCTATGCAAGTGAGAAGAAAGTTCTAGAGTTGACCAAGCTACTTCACGAGGAGCGAAACATCAACGCTTACATCGGCACCAAGAGGAAGCCCATGGAGACTTAGAGCTTTAGGATTTTATGTTCTTTATTGTTTTGAACTATCTTTGTACTTAAAAAGAAAAAGAATAATAATGAGAAGTACTAATAAATGTTTGTTCATTGCTTGTTTAACAAATTTAAATCTCTTAGGTCCTTGAAAACATTGCATTGCATTCGCATAAACATTGCATATCATAGCATAACATTGCATCATGTACATTGAGATTGGTTTTCTCATTTGCTCGCTATTTATTTTAGGTAAATGGCTCTGAACAGATCACAAAGATCTCCAAGCTCGTAATGCCCGGGCCCAGAGATGTTTACCAACTTGGTCCAAGGCCAAGAAGATCAAGAAGCTCATCAACAAGAAGAAGAAGGTTGTTGGTCTCCTCAACATGGGTAGACGCCCAAAGGGGGTCCTAAGGTGGCACCAGATTGAGCTCTCTCAAGGAAGTGTCCATACCGGGGAGTACCAAGGGTGATGAAGGTGATGTGAGCCAAAGAAAGGAGGAGAGACCAATTGATTATAGCCAACACTGAGGAAGATGACAAGTACAAGCAACTTGAAGATCGTCAATGTCTGTGGAAAATCCAAATGTCCCATTGAATTTTGATGATCCGAGTCTCCCTCGTGTTGTGATTCCTCCCAAGTTCAAAGTTCCTACTTTTCCAAATATGATGGCATGTCTTGCCCTAAGCTGCATTTGAAGTCCTATGTCCGAAGATCAATCCCCACACCGATGACCGAAAGTTGTGGATGCACTATTTTCAAGAGAGTTTGTCCGAACCAGCTTGGAATGGTACTATCACTAGAGAATGACCGTATCCGATTGGAGTGACTTAATGATGCTTTCTGATAACATGAGTATAATGTCGAATTGACACCCACTCGCATGCAACTACAAAGCATGTCTATGGGTCGTGACGAGAAGTTCAAGGAGTATGCCGTAAATGGAGAGATCTAGCAGTGTAGTTCAACCACCCTTGTCCAATAGGGAGTTGGTTGATATGTTCATGGGACACCGACAGCCCATTCTTCAATCATCCGATTGAAATTCTTCATCCGGATTCACCGAAATGATATTGACAAAGCAGCGATCGAAGCCGGTATCAAGAGGGAAGATTCATGTAGAGACATCTTCAAATGCCGCCAAGAGATCCTTTGGTGCTAAGAAAGAAGCTAATGCTGTGTGGTCGAAAAGCCGAGCCAAGACCGACCACACTCAACTGTGGGAGCAATGTAATTCCAATCCTACATCAAGACAACCTCAGAGACAACGCACAGAACTAACGCGCCACGAAGATAAGCTAAAGATCAACATGCCATTGTCGCAAGCCTTGCAACACATGTTGAAAGCAGAGTGATAACCTTGAGGATCCTCTCGTAATGTCAACACTTCCTCTCAAAATACAATCCTAATGCTAAGTGTGCTTACCATTCCAACAAATGGCACGACATCGACAATTGTTGGGCTCAAGAACAAGATTCAGATATGATCAAGCTAAGGATTGAGTTTGACCTCCCGCTGAGACGAATGTGATCAACGCCCTATGCCTAACCATGACAAGAGTTCCAATGTTGTTGGATGATACTTATGTTTTCAACATAGATGACTTGACCATTCCTCCGATGACCGTTAAGAAGAATTTGTCGCGTCGGTGTCAATCCAGATGTCTGAGAATCGGCGTTGGAGCCCATCCGCACTGGCGTATTGTGAGATGTTAAGTATGATGATAATGAACGAAATCGTGCAATCTGGGATACAATTAGCGCCCAAGTGGAAAATATGATTACATGGTGAAGCACTGCTCCCGAGTAGTTACAAGATTCCTATTGAAGATGTTAACCGGATGGGGTGACGATTTCCGTAAGACTATGCCGATGTTAACACAATAAGGATTTCCTCCACGATTCCGTGCCTAGAGTGGCACCTCTCATTATCACTTCTCCAAGACCAGCCCATATTCCTCCGACAAGGCTATCCCTTGGAATTATGGAGTCGATGTTTACTATCATGGGTCAAGCAAGACCTCCGACCATTGAAGATCTTATCAAGTTCCTATTCTGACATTGACAACATCACCGATCAAGTAAGGTGACCCGAACCTAAGGGTATTCTCCAGATCTCTCCTCCAAAAGACATCTGACTCACACTCAGCCTCGATTCCATTACTCAATCAATATCCCCAACTAGAGGGAAAGAACCAAAGACTCATCCCGTGCCGTAAGTACCAAAGGAAGTTGTCAAAACACCTCCAAACAAGAAATGGAGGAAATTCAAGATCATCAAGAAGAGTGATTACAATGTCAGGAACAGCTTAGGACGATCCGTCCAAGATTTCCATGCTCGCTTGCTTTGTGCTCCGAGGCTCATGCTAATGCCTTGGTGAAGTTTCAAGAATGCTCATGCGCCGCAAGACACTACCACGACCAATTCAAGTTTGTATTGCTAGCCGGCTGCCAACAACGCTCAGGCTCGATGTCGATTTGACTCTTCCCAAAGAAACATAACAAAGCCTTGCACATCTCTCGTTGAATGCAAGGGTACTACCTTATCTCATGTTGGTTGACACCGGTTCTGCCTCGAATATCCTTCCAAGATCGCTTTTGATCGACTTGATGTCAAGGGTTGGTTCTCGAGACCCTGACATTATCGTGAGAGCTTTTGATGGTTCTAAGCGCACATTTGAGAGCTCACTACTCATAAAGTCGGTTCCCTGACTTTGATTCCACTTTCTTTGTCATGGACATCCGTCCGCTTACTCTTGTCTACTCGGACGCCTGGATACATGGGCAAAGCATTCTACTCACATCGAAATCAAGTACCCGGTGAAAGGGAAGGTTGTTACAGTATGGTGAAGAAGAGTATATGGTCACCATCTACGTCATTCCGATACCTGAGGAGTGAATTCTTCGAGACTCCTCAAGCTTTTGAAACGATACCTAGTCATGCCTGACTCCTTCACACCCCTCAAGATGCTAAAGTTCCGCGAGGATGGCCTCATTGAAAGATGCTCAAGTCATGAACAAGGAGGTAGTGCTATTTGGGGTCAGCCCTCGATCTTCCTTTCAAATTTGACAAGACCGGTTTAGGCTTCACCATCAAGGGTCAAGATGATACGCCAACGCCGCCAACTTCCTTTCCGTGATCACCGTAATGGAATCCATGCTATAGAAGACGACGACAACGGCTTCGACATCGCAAGTGGATCTTCCCAACTTCGGATCATGGGCTCAAGAATTGGAAGATCAAGACGCTATACCAATCTCCTTTAGCCGTGAGTAATTGCTTTTGTTTTATTTTGCTTTTATTTCTTTATTTTCAATAAACTTTGAAAGCCTGGTGCCTTGCCCGGCGCATGGCTCGCTTATGTAGGGTTTTTATCTCGTTTGCTATTTTCATTCAATAAATTCTTGGACTTTTGCATTTAATTGTTTGTTTCTTTCTTTACTTTATCACCCCAAAAGCTATGTGTTCTTACACACACCACGTGATACATCGCAATCGCCCGAATCTCATAATAACACTATGCTAGTGCTAAATATGACTTCGATAATCCGATCTACCAAGCCAAGACGAAGTGAGGAAGATTGTGAAGTGCCAGAGAACTTTCAGATCGCTGCAAGAAGAGCGAGTTATACACCACACGAAGAGCAAGTTGAGATTGTGAATTTGGGTACCGATAAAGATAGAAAAGAGATCAAGATAGGAGCGGTCTTGAGAATGGTTAAAGAAAGGTTGGTTCAGATGCTACGAGACTATATTGAGGTTTTGCTTGGTCGTACGAAGACATGCCCGGTTTAGACATTGATATTGTGGTACACCGATTGCCAACAAAAGAGGGTTTTTCCAAGAAATGTATGTCTGTCAGATGCGCCCGAGATGTCGAAAAGATCAAAGCCGGTTATGAAGCCTCACCGGTTTCTTAGCTGTCACCTATCCTCATGGTTGCTAATGTGGTACCTGCACCAAGAAGGATGGTAGCACGAATGTGTGTGGATTATGTAGATCCAATAAAGCAAGCCCGAAAGATTTTTCCACTTCCCATATTGATGTTTTGTCGACAACACCGCCAACACAAGGTTTTCTCTTCATGGATGGTTTCTCCTGTTACAATCAGATCGAAATGGCTCTCAAGACATGGAGAAGACTACTTTGTTACATAAAGGGGTACTTTCTCGCTACAAGGTTATGCCGCTTGATCTAAGAACGCAGCGCCACTTATCATGGTGACATTATTTCATGACATGATTCATCACGAGATAGAGGTCTACGTCGACGACATGATAGCTCGATCACGATCAAGAAGAACACCTCGACATTTGCGTAAATTGTTTGATAGGTTGAAGAAGCACAGATCGAGACTTAATCCCAACAAGTGCACCTTTGAGTCGATCCGAAAACTCCTAGGGTTTGTTGTCATGGAAGAGGTATTGAGGTTGATCGATCGCGACTTTATCGCCTAAATTAATCGGACGCAAGTATACAGCCCTATCGCGTAGTTTTAAAAGATATCGAACCAAAGGGACTATAAATTGAACTAACGTAATCTAAGCTTACTGTAAAGCTATAGCTATCGAATAAATAAATTGGGAATTTTTGGGCAATAAAACTTAATTTTAATTAAAATAATAATAAGGCGAATATCGGTATGTATTTCGTTAATCCTAAAGAACCGTTTTCCACCGGCTTATTTTCGTAAAATGATAATAATTTCTTTTCAAGAAAAGTATTTATTTAAAACCTATTCTCAAACCGCTTTATTGAGTAGATTATAATTTTAAACTCTAATGTATGTCGCTATCCCACCGATTTTAAAATTACTTTTGAAAATAAATAAAATTTAATTGGTTTTAAATGTCTTGGGTTTTTAAAAACAATACCTAGTATCTACTATCCGATTCTAAACCTCAAACTGCCGCCTCCGTTGGTTTCTAATCTTAGTCAGTTTATTAACCTCAAACTTTCGCCTGTTGGTTTCTAAACCTTTTAACAAAATCAATTAGATAACTAAATCAAAAAGTATTTATTTTATAAAATATAATCAAGCCGCTTTGTACCGGATCTTTCAAATTAACTCATTACATACCGATATTTAAATAATTTAGCCGATATATTCATAAAAGCAAACATGAATAAATTAAAGGTTTTAACATTTATAAATAAATTCATGGCAAAACAAATATATCTCATGCAAACAATTAATAAATAAAAGCAAATAAAACCTCAATTAAATAAATGCCGAAATAATTCGAAACTGAAACAACTCGCACAACGCCCTCGGTTTCAACAGAAAATAACTCGAATTTGATTACAATGGAAAAATAAATGCGAAAAGTAAACTTTGAAACTGGGAAATAAAGCTAAGAATCGGTGTCTCGAATTATGATCTCGAGAGGTCCTTTTATAGTGGTAGGAAGTAACTACTTGTTCCTAAAATATAGTAGCATTTTCTCCTCAAAACTCTCGTCCCAACTGCCCACCATCTGCCTTGGTCTTCCCGAATCTTTCTCCTCTTTTTCCTCCACGTGAGACGGGCGTCCCACGCAACTGCTAGGGCTGACCTGGCCTTGGAGGCGGGCGCCTCATTTTTAGAGAGAGGAGACGCATGCCTCACTCTTCTCGCGTGGCATTTTAGGGTTTGTTTGCTAGGGTTTTGCTTGCAATGGCTTTGGCTTTGTTTGGGCCTTTGCTTGCTTGGGTCCTTGATCCATTGTTTTACTTTTGCACACCCTTTTCTTCATTTCTTGCTCATTTAATTAAATAATCTTCTTAATTTCTTCACTTTGCTCAATTTGTTTATTTAAAATAAAATACCGAAACAATAAAAATACCAACATAATATGGAAATAAAATGAAATAATTAAATAAAATACTAACATTATTTATGAAAATTAAATCAAATATACTATACAAAATCGTGTTATCAAACTCCCTATATTTAAACCATTGCTTGTCCTCAAGCAAATAAGTAAAATGAAATCAATGAAGCATAGTTACACGTATATAAGACATACATCAATTGTATCAGTTGCAGTTGATATTGTTAGAGAATCTAAGTCAAACTTAAACACCAAAGTTATCGAGGAACACTAGACAACCCCATCTATGCACCAATTCAAGTCATGTCATTATAGCTTCAACCTAATACTATGTTTTATTTCACCCGCTTTCATTCTAGTGCAATCACATTAAGCCCATTACCTACACGCACATAGTGGAGTAACCGTTAGTGAATTTGATCTTAATAAGCCACTAGGAGTTCGTAATAAAATATTTGGTACTTTTTCCAATTAAAATTATGGGGATCGAACTGCATCTTCTACCAAGTTCAGACTGTGGACCACCGAACCAATTTATTAATGGATTATTTTGCATAAAATTCATATTTTCAAAGAACTTTTGATTAAACGATCCGGTAAGGACCATCTAACTTAGTAAGTGCATCCTAAATAAAAGCAATTTTCTTAAAGATATTTGATCAATCACTTATATTCATCGGTTCTCCACGTAGTTTGTGTTTTATGGTGTGCCGATCGCTTAATAAACTACTTGGGGCTAATCTAAAACTAAGTTTTAAAGGTTTTAGTATAATAAGTACTTAAATCGATCTAGCATATCGGGGTTTTAAAGTGTTAGGACGATAACAATTTTGCTAAGTTGTACTTAACCTTATTTAGATTAAGCAACCTTAATACTAGTTGAATATGATTATAAATGTGTTTTAAATTTTTCGTTATGGCTCAAGAAATAGGAATAATTCAATAAGCACTAAATTTTGCATATAAGATTAAAATTGACATAAACATGTATTTTATTGAATTGAAATTTATTTATACAAGAAAATAAATAAAAGGAAAATACTACAAAGAGAGCAAAGGAAATATAATTGAACAAGGAAATGATCGACTTCCATACTTAAACGGAGCAAGGTCCTCAATGCGATAATTACGAAGGAGAGTCGAAATGAAAATGGGCGAGGAAATTAGCAACAATAATAATGCAACTTAAGAAGAATAATGCAGCAGTAATAATAATAATATGAAAGCATGTGCAACATTATAATAAAAGATAATCATGGATTGCATTAGAATGGAAATCAAAGTTGCTTACAATTTGAGGAATCAAGTATTATAACATAAAGGAAACATTGCAAAACCTAAGGAAATCAAACGAAACTAAACTAAACTAGGATAAATTAACTACTAAAGAACTCTAGCCACTAGATGGTCCTGCCTTAGGAGCAGAGGGAGAATGAAGATAGGATAAGACTTTGAAATTGTGCGTAAACCGATCCATAAAACTAAAGAAGTCACCGCAGAGTAGTGAACTGCCCCTCAAAGCCTCGATGTTCCACCAAGAGCGTGGATACAATGTGATAATCAAAAGGAGGAGCCTCATGCATAACAAAGGTCGAGCAACAGAGGGATCGTGGAAGTGGGTTGAGAGTAGGAGCTTCCCGAGGCCCTAAAACATCAAAGCCCGTGGAATCTCGTGAGAGCTTCATGGAGAAGGATGTCGATCAAAACCATAAAGCCAATTGGCTTTGTTATGCACACTAGTAGCGGTGATTAGGCAAGGTAAACAAATGCATAACTTGACCATTAATCAACAAGGTAAACCGAGTCGGGCCAAGATCACCAATCATACCAAAGTTGAAACGAACTCGATGGTCATGGAAGTAACACCAAAAAAGCATTCAGATGCTTAAAAGGTCGTCAAGTCCTACAACATTCAGTAATCATAGTAACGAGACCTCCCATCCGAATGGGTGCATGATCGTGATCAATGAGATTCACAAAGGTACGGAGCAGATAAGGGATCGATTAACCGGACGTTCTCTAAGCACAAAACATGATAAAAGCTCATCCTTAGAAACAGAGTGACATTCGGGTTTTCCAAAACGGTATGGCAAGAATCTTATGGAAATACCAAGGCCAAGTTATGGATATTCTCCGATACAAGGTCCCTGCTCTGTTAAGGATTCCGTAAATAGATCCCCAAAATAGTCAAGATCTCTAAATCCAAGATACCTCCCGAGTTTCAAGATAAACCCTAAACCACTAGGAAAACCAAGAAGATCACCAATTCCTTATGGGTAAACTTGAAGTGAAGCCAAAAGTCCGAAAATAATAAGTCCACGCGAACGCTATCCCATGAGTAGGAAAGTAAGCTAAAGAACCGAGGAATTCCAAAGTGAGGTTCCGATATGGCAAGGAGGTCATCAGCGTGAATTATCCCACCTAACTGATTTAGCGTAAAAGCACGCTATCACGAATGCCAAGAGCATCCATAGCACCATAATGAAAGTAGGTAGGTAACATCTCACGCCGGATAAAACTCCATATTTGGTGCGCTGATTTCTTCCTCTCAAACCGACCGGCATATCATCAACACGAGACATAGTGGAAAGAGAAAGAAGTAGCTAGAAGAACTCGAGGAGAAAGAAAATAAAAGAACAAAGATTGGCCAAATGCCGATAAGAAGAGAGATATAGAATAGAATATAAGATGTAGAATAGAAATAAAAGAAAATAGAAAAAGAAATAGATATTTTTGTTTGTTTTTGAATAGAATGAAGAAATAAAATAAAATAAGAAGAAAGAAATAAATACGTGGGTTGTCTCCACAAAGCGCTTTGTTTTATGTCGAAGCTCGACAAATAAAACTAAAGATTAGTCGCCTAATCGAGCCAGGGCTCGCCTAGAGTTATCTTTGAGAATATCCTCGATTTCGTAAGATGGTAATGTTTTAGACGCTGCCCGCTTACTATAAACGGTTCAATCAAGGTCCCTTAATTTCTATTGCACCACTTGAATAAACTCGAGTAATTTCGAAAGGTCCGCACCACCTAGATCAGAATTTTCTGTGAAATAATTTTAATCGTGAGTTAAAAAGTAATACGCAATCACCTATATTAAAATTCTTCCTAGATATATGCTTATCGTGCCATTTCTTTGTGCGCCTTTGTAAATCCTAGCGACGCATCCGCCTAAGTTCTTCCAATTCATTAATATCCGTGATACGCCTTCTCCAACAAGATAACTTAAGTTCGATTCTTAATGGCCCAATAAGCCTTGTGTTCTAACTCAACCGGGAGATGGCATGACTTTCCATAAATAAGCTTGAAAGGAGTAGTACCGATGGGAGTTTTATAGGCGCTCTATATGCCCATAAAGCTTCATGAAGTTTAAAGGCCAATCCTTTCCGGATGTAGCGACGCTTTTTCAAGGATTTGTTTTATCCGCGATTTGAAACTTCAACCTGTCCGCTAGTTTGAGGGTGGTGGAGGTGTAGCGCGTGTCGAACTCCATATTTCCTTAATAATTTTTCAAAGATTTTGAAATGAAATGAGATCCACCGTCGCTTATAACGAGTCGGGTACACCAACCTAGGAAAATTATGTTCTTGAATAGCTTAAGTACCACTCGGTGTCGTTTGTTGGAGAAGCTATAGCTTCGATCCATTTGGAAACATAATCATGTACCACGTATATACTTATTACGGAAGAAGGAAAGGGTCCCATGAAGTCTATCCCCACACATCAAAGATTTCGACTTCTAAAATGCCTTTTGTGGCATTTCGTCACGCCTAGATATATTGCCGGTGCTGACACCGTCGATTTTAAGATGGTGGCATGTACGCCCTTCCATAAATTAGGCCAATAGAGACCGGATTGTAAGATCTTTGCACATGTTTTGATGTATTAGCATGTCCTCCGTAAGGTGCGTAATGACATTGTGTTATAATGTTTTCAATCTCTTCTCACACATCGGCGGAAAATTCCATCGGACCTCTCTTGAAAAGTAAAGGTTCATCCCAAGAATATTGTTTAAGATCATGGAAGAATTTCTTCTTCGGTAGGTAAGTTCGTGGTAGAACACCGAAAGAAGGTAATTTACGAAATCAAGATACCAAGGCACAAAGGAAATAGCTAAAGTGGTTTCCATGAGTTTATCCGTTCTGGTCTTCCAAGTGGGCAACCGCTTATCATATCGAATTCATCATCAATCGGCACTTGTTCATGTTTAAGATTTTCTAGTCTAGAGAGATGATCCGCTACTACATTTTCGGGCCTTTCTTATCTTTGATTTCTAAATCAAATTCTTGCAGCAGTAATATCCATCTCAGGAGTCTAGGTTTAGCGTCCTTTTTGGTTAGGAGATATCTAATAGCAGCATGATCAGTGTATATGATTATTTTGGATCCTACTAAGTAGGAACGGAACTTGTCTAATGCGAAGATCACTGCTAAGAACTCTTTCTCTGTTGTAGCATAATTCATTTGCGCTTCGTCCAGAGTTCTGCTTGCATAATATATGACGTGAAGTCTTTTATCCTTTCGCTGTCCTAAAACAGCTCCAACGGCATAGTCACTGCGCCACACATTATTTCAAACGGTTCATTCCAACTGAGTTTGCATGATAGGCGTAAATTAATGCTTTCTTAAGTGTTTGAAACGCTTCTAAACATTTTTCGTCAAGATGAACTCTGCGTCTTTCATTAATAGCTCAGTTAGGGGTTTAGTTATCTTAGAGAAATCTTTAATGAAACGTCGATAAAACCGCGTGTCCCAAAAGCTTCGGATTTCTAACGGTTTTTGAGGTCAAGGTTCTCAATAACTTCGATTTTAGCGTAATCGACTTCAATTCCTCTTTGGATAATGTGTCCTAAAACAATTCCTTCTTGTACCATAAAATGGCATTTCTCCAATTAAGCACTAGATTAACCTTCACACAACGCTCCAATACCCTTTCTAAATTTTCTAAACATTCTTCAAAGCTTTGTCCATGACGAAAAATCGCCCATGAAGACTTCCATAATATTGTCCAAAATCAGCAAATATTGCCATCATACATCTCCGAAAAGTTGCAGGAGCATTGCATAAACCAAATGGCATTCTTCTATAAGCAAAGGTTCCAAAAGGGCATGTGAAAGTTGTTTTCTTGGTCATCGGATGAATAGGTATCCGAAAGAAACCTCGAATAACCGCCTAAGAAAATGTAAATGAGAGTGTCTAGCTAAGCGCCCAACATCCGATCAATAAATGGTAAAGGGAAATGATCTTTTCCGTGGCTTTGTTAAGTTTTCGATAATCGATGCACATTCTCCATCCGATTCGATTCTTTTAGTTATAATTTCTCCTTTCTCATTTTCGACCTGACACCTCCTTTCTTAGGTACAACATGCATGTGGCTAACCCATTTGCTATCGAGATAGGATATATGATTCCCGCCTAACAACTTCATAACTTCCTTTTTCACAACTTCGCCAAAATCGGGTTTAGTCTCCTCCGTGTTCTCTTGAAGTTTTGCAATCGTTTTCTAGCATAATGCGATGCATACAGAGAGGGACTTATTCCTTTAAGATCGTTGATATTATACCCTAAGGTCGTGGATATTTCCTAATCAGAAAGTTTTTCGCCAGATTCTCCAAGTTTTATGTTGACTATCACCGGACGCTCGAGTTCGAATCTAGGAATTCATACCTTAAATTTTCGTGAAGTGTTTTGAGTTCTAGGAAGGTTTCTTAAACTTTGTGTGGATCCGTGCTATAGCTAAGCATTCACTTAGATTATTATCCGACTTTCATCCAGATTATCCGATTTTCAAGCTCCTTCTACATTCACGATGATATCCATGAAATAACAAGTATCTTCTATTGCAGTGCTTTCAGAATTGAGAGGATAAATTGATTTTCTCTCGCCTACTTCAAAAGTAAGTTTTCCTCTTTTCACATCTATTATTGCACCTACCGTGGCTAAGAAAGGTCTTCCAAGAATGATTGTAACTTCGTCCCCTTATGTCCATGATAATGAAATCAGTTGGTATATAGAATTGGCCAATACGCATGTGAATATTCTCAAGTACTCCCGCAGGATATTTAACTCGACCTATCCGCTAGTTGAACGGACATTTTGGTTGGTCTCACCACCCATATCAAGTTTCTTGCAGATGGATAACGGCATCACACTTATACGGCTCCTAGATCACATAAAGCTTTGTCTATGACAAATTTGCCAATTACACATGGAATAGAGAAACTTCCAGGATCTTTGAGTTTAGGAGGCATTGTGTCTTGAATAATTGCACTACATTCAGCAGTAAGCATGACAGTTTCATTATCCTCAAGCTTTTTCTTATTGGATAAAATCTCTTTAAGGAATTTAGCATAAGAGGGCATTTGAGTTATAGCTTCGGTAAAAGGAATTGTAACATTAAGTTGCTTCAGAAGATCCACAAATTTCTTGAATTGACCCACATTCTTAGTTTTAACTAACCTTTGAGGATATGGAATAGGAGGCTTATAAGGTGGTGGAGGTACATAAGGTTCGTCCTTTTGTGTGGTATCTTCATTATTATCTTTCTGAATTTCTTTTTCTGGTTTATCTTTAGTTTCAGATGGTTTGACAGAATTTTGTTGCATAGCTGGGCTATTGTTTCTGGGATCTACAGGTCCATCATACTTTGTCCCGCTTCTTAAGATAACAAAGATTTGCATGTCCTTTGGGATTAGGTTGAGGTTGACCAGAAATGAACCAAATAGGAGAAGCGTGTCGCTTGTTGTTGAGCTACTTGAGAGATTTGTGTTTCTAACATTTTATTGTGTGTAGCTAAAGCGCCAAGCTTGTTAGAAAACCGCTTCATTTGCTCATTAATGTGTATATTCGATTTTGAACTTCCTTATTAGTCCGGCTTGAGCACTATTGGTTTGGTTTTGAGTAGCAATGAAGTGCTCTATCATGATTTCCAAATTAGACTTCCTAGGAGCATTTGTTGTATTAGGACCATTATTAGGATGATTTGGAATAGCTTTAGGATAACCAGTGGTGTAGCAGAGCTTGTCCAGTGCATATAACGCGTTGTTATTCTTGTAGGAAAAGTTAGGATGATTCTTCCACCTGTGATTATATGTGTTATTGTAAGGATTATTCTCGCACGTAATTCGCTTGTTCAACTGAACTCCTGTTAGAAGTGGGCATTCGAGCAAGATGTGATTGAATACCACATAAGTCGCAAGTTTGAGTAGTTGCAAGAAAGAGTCATGGAGCAAGTGGTAAGTTCCCGAGCTTTTGAGTGAGAGCTTCCACTTTAGCTGACTTGATCCGACTATTCACTTCAACCATGGCACCTTTAGTTTGAGATTTCTCACAGAACTCTCCATACCCCATTGGTAATGGTTCGAGCCATGCTTTCGATAAGTTGCTTTGCTTCAAAGATATGGTTTATTCATCGCGCCACCACCGCAGCTGGCCTATAGTCAATCTCGATTATACAAGAGACCATTGTAAAACGGTGGATGATTAACCATTCTTCTAAACCATGATGAGGACAAAGTCTAAGCATGTCTTTATAGCTCCCAAGCTTCAAAGAGTGATTCATTGTCCTTTGTCTCGAAACCATTGATATTGGCTCGAGCATAGCGCTTTGCTTGGAGGAAAATATCTAGCCAAGAATATTTCTTCAACTCATCCCATGTGGTGATTGAGTTGAAGGAAGAGATTGGAGCCATGCGCGAGCCTGCCTCGAGAGAAAAAGGAATAGGCGCAATCGACGCTCGGGTTTACACCATTCGCTTACAAGGTCTCGCATCGCACAAACACCGATGATGAAGATTAGGTCGCCGAGGAGCTCCAAAACCGGTTCTCGCTGAACGGCGGAAAGAAGCGAAGGTTTTAGCTCGAAATCGCTTTGAGCAATAGCAGAGCAATACTATTATGAGGCTCCGCTGAGAAGGAACAGTAGTCCTTAAGAGGACGAGGAGCAGAGGTGCTATATCATCCATCTTCTTGAGTTCTTCAACGCCGGAAGTTTGGTTGATCAAGATTGTTGTGTTCTAAATACTCTTGAATTCGCCTTCTTAATCTAAGGTAACGCCGACGTCAGAATCGGTATATGCAAAGGCGCGCTTTGAGAGCGAGTATTTGGCATACATGTAGGAAAAGAAATAGTTGCTATAGTCTATATCTGTAATAAAATTACGATATCAACTTGAATAGTCCTGCAACGGCGCCAAAACTTGATCGCGACTTTATCGCCTAAATTAATCGAGACCGCAAGTATATTTCCTATCGCGTAGTTTTAAAAGATATCGAACCAAAGGGACTATAAATTGAACTAACGTAATCTAAGCTTATCGTAAAGCTATAGCTATCGAATAAATAAATTGGGGAATTTTTGGGCAATAAAACTTAATTTTAATTAAAATAATAATAAGGCGAATATCGGTATGTATTTCGTTAATCCTAAAGAATCCGGTTTTCCATCGGGCTTATTTTCGTAAAATGATAATAATTTCTTTTTCAAAGAAAAAGTATTTATTTAAAACCTATTCTCAAACTGTCGCCTATTGAAGTAGATTATAATTTTAAACTCTAATGTATGCTTTCGCTATCCCATCGATTTTAAAATTACTTTTTGAAAATAAATAAAATTTAATTGGTTTTAAATGTCACGGTTTTTAAAAACAATACCTAGTATCTACTATCCGATTCTAAACCTCAAACTGCCGCCTGTTGGTTTCTAATCTTAGTCGCTTATTAACCTCAAACTTTCGCTCGTTGGTTTCTAAACCTTTTAACAAAATCAATTAGATAACTAAATCAGGAAAAGTATTTATTTTATAAAATATAATCAAGCCAGTTTGTACCGGATCTTTCAAATTAACTCATTACATACCGATATTTAAATAATTTAGCCGTATATTCATAAAAGCAAACATGAATAAATTAAAGGTTTTAACATTTATAAATAAATTCATGGCAAAACAAATATATCTCATGCAAACAATTAATAAATAAAAGCAGTGTAAATAAAAACCTGAATTAAATAAATGCTGGAAATAATTCTGGAAACTGGAAACAACTCGTACAACGTCTCGGTTCTTCAACAGGAAAATAACTCTGGAATTTGGATTACAATGGAAAAATAAATGCAGAAAAGTAAACTTTGAAACTGGGAAATAAAGCTGAGAATCGGTGTCTGGAATTATGATCTGGAGAGGTCCTTTTATAGTGGTAGGAAGTAACTACTTGTTCCTAAAATATAGTAGCATTTTCTCCTCAAAACTCTCGTCCCAACTGCCCACCATCTGCCTTGGTCTTCCCGAATCTTTCTCCTCTTTTTCCTCCACGTGAGACGGGCGTCCCACGCAACTGCTAGGGCTGACCTGGCCTTGGAGGCGGGCGCCTCATTTTTAGGAGAGAGTGGAGACGTGCGTCTCACTCTTCTGCGTGGCATTTTAGGGTTTGTTTGCTAGGGTTTTGCTTGCAATGGGTTTGGCTTTGTTTGGGCCTTTGCTTGCTTGGGTCCTTGATCCATTGTTTTACTTTGCACACCCCTTTTCTTCATTTCTTGCTCATTTAATTAAATAATCTTCTTAATTTCTTCACTTTGCTCAATTTGTTTATTTAAAATAAAATACCTGAAACAATAAAAATACCAGCGTAATATGGAAATAAAATGAAATAATTAAATAAAAATACTAACATTATTTATGAAAATTAAATCAAATATACTATACAAAATCGTGTTATCATTGACCCTGCGAAGGTTAAAGCCATTCAAGAGATGCCAGCTCCCCGCACCGAGAAGGAAGTCAGAGGTTTCTTGGGTCGATTAAACTACATTGCCAGATTCATTGCACACCTAACTGCTACTTGTGAGCCAATCTTCAAGTTATTAAAGAAAGATCAAGTAGTGGAATGGAACGACGATTGCCGATCGCTTTGACAAAATCAAGGAGTACCTACAATCCTCCCGTCCCGATGCCGCCACCAAGGAAGACCTCTTATCATGTACTTGATAAAGGTTAGAGAACTCAATGGGTGTGTGTTGGGGCAACATGACGAGTCTGGTCGAAAAGAGCATGCAATATACTACCTTAGCAAAAGTTTACCGATCGTGAAACAAGATACTGCAGCTTGAGAAAACTTGCAACGCTTTGGTCTGTCACGACTAAGACAAGATATGTTGACTCACACTACTTTGTTAATTTCTAAGATGGATCCGATAAAATACATCTTGAGAAACCAGCTCTCCGGAGAATAGCAAGATGGCAAATGATCTTGACCGAATATGACATCCAAGACACTTCTCGTAAAGCGATCAAAGGAAGTGTAGTAGCCGATCATTTGGCTCATCGTCGTAGATGACTATCGCCTATGCGCTCAATTTCCATGAAGATGTTCTACTAGTTATGACACGAAGAACTGTGACTGCATTTAAGGACCCGAACAAGGATCCCGATGGACCATGGTTTTGATGGAGCCTCAAACGCACTTGGCAATGGCATTGGCGCCATCATTACATCCCCACAAAGTGACATACTCCTTTCACCGCCAGATTATGTTTCAGCACTAACAACATGGCCGAGTACGCGTGCATCATGGGTATCAAAGCGCTATTGACTTAAGAATCAAGTTCTTACAAGTGTATGGAGACTCACTTTGGTGATTAGTCGACATAAGAGTGGATACGAAACATCCGAATCTCATTCCATATCGAGAGCATGTTCGAGTTTGATTCCCTACTCAAGAAATTACTTTGATCACATTCCACGAGAAGAGAATCACGGCAGACGATTGGCTACTATGTCGCCTATGTTCAAGGTTAGATGGGACAATGAGGCTCCCTGATCATCATTGAGAGGTTTGACGAACCAACAGATTGTTATGAGCTTGATACGTAAGAGAAACCTTGGTACTATGACGTGAAGAGGTATCTTGAGACTCGTGAATATCCTAGGGCATCCGTTAATGATAAGAAGTTCATGAGAAGGTTTGCTTCCAAATTTTCTCAAGAACGGCATCTTATACAAGCGCAACCACGACTTGTGCTTATCTACTGTAGACCGTAAAACGGAATGCGATCATGGAAGAGTTACACAAGGCTTAATTTGGTACCCACTCCAAGGACACACTATGGCTAAGAAGATTTTGAGAACATGTTACTATTGGTCCACCATGGAAGCGATTGTCACCGCTATGCTCGATCTTGTCACAAGTGTCGACGGCGATAAAGTGCACGCACTCCAAGACTGAATGTTTTAACTTCTCCGTGGCCTTCGCAATGTGGGCATTGACATGATTGGAGAGATTAAGCCCACGCCCAATGGACATCGCTTCATCCTTGTGGCAATTGATTACTTTACCAAGTGGGTAGTAAGCACCTCGATGCATCTCATACCAAGAATGTTGTGGCTCGATTCATCAAACATAATCTTATCTCGTCGGTATGGCACTCGAAAGGATTATCACGTATAACGGTTCCAATCTCAACAACAAGATGATCACCGAACTCGCACGCAGCTCAAGATCAAACATCACAACTCTTCTCCATATCGGCCTAAGACGAATGGCGCAGTGGAAGCCGCAACAAGAACATTAAGAAGATTATACGTAAGATGACCGTGACTTACAAAGATTGGCATGAGATGTTACCATTTGCTCTTCATGGTTATCACACTTCAAAGACGAACATCAACAGGGCAACCCCTTCTCTTTGTATACGGTATGGAAGCCGCCTTACCCATCGAGGCTCGGATACCCTCAACCGTAGTCCTCCGTAGCGAGAGTTAGGCGAAGACGATTGGGTCCGCACCGCCTTGACCGATTAACTTGATCGATGAGAACGACCGCCCATCCGCCATGGATGATTTATCGTAAACGAATGATCGAACATTTAACAAGAAGGTCAAGCACCGAGTCTACCAAGTCGGTGATCTAGTAGTCAAGCGCATCATTCTTCCACAAGGTGATCCTGTGGGCAAATGGACTCCCACCCATGAGGGACCATTTGTAGTCAAGATGATTTTCCGCGAGCTATGATACTTAGCACCATGGATGGTGAAGACTTCCCACACCCCGTGAACGCAGACATAGTCAAAAATACTACGATAAAGAGACCCGCTAGGTCGATTTAACCTAGGCAAAAATAAGTATCCCTGCGAACCAAAAGGTTCGCAAAAGTTAAGGATATATACAAAACATGTACACCCGCAAGTCGAAAACCCGAAAAGGCGGCTTGGGCAAAAAGGGTATCCCAGACCGAAAACCCAAAGGGCGGTCTAGGCAAAAGTTAGGATTTAAGCGCACGACTATGTCTCTTTCAGATCATCCGCCTGCACTACTATCAACATTCAAGATTCAAATGGCTAAGATCACCACTCACTTTCTATCGATGAAGGAGATGAGATAGTTGAAATATATGAGTACTAGCATAGTTGGAACTTAACGAGATTGTTTCCGCATAAGCTTTTACCTTTCTTGTGTACAAACCACTTGGCCATACGCCACCTTTCAAAAAATACGCTTCTTTCTCTTTACAATTTCGTTGTTGTTATTTGCAATAAGTCCAACGCTTGCTTTGAATGACTATACGATTTGACAATAAGAATCGATCACAAACATACGAAAAGTGAATAGGCAAAAGTACTTACTACAGTTCCGTGAATCGGATGACGACGAAAGTCAACAAATAGTTCCCCACGAGCATAAAGGTGTCACCCACAACACACCTTCCCAAATGGAGTATAAGGGAATCCACGAGCAAGAATTCCACTCAATCGAGCAACGTTACATCGCCTCTGCAGTAACACCTCATCCCCAACAAGGTATTCATCCCCAATGACGTGTCTCAATCCTCCCTTCTCCCCAGAGTGATCCATCAAACTTGGTCGATAGTGCATCGGAGGAAGCATACACCTTTATTCCCACCAGAGATTACAACGGACCTGACTCTTCTAGCCTGTCTCTCAAGAACCATCAAATGCTCTCCCGCGAGGTCTACACTCTAATCCCCAGAGAGCTTTCCTAAATTTCCTCAAGCAGGATCTACATACAAGGTCCCCAGATTGCCTCCCGCACTCTCCTCAGGTCTATATGTGAGATCTCCGACAACGAGCCTCTCAAATCTCTACCTTCCTCAACAACGCCTAGGCCCAAGACTTGGTCGATAGTGCATCGAGGAATCCAAGATATCTTTCTTCTCCTTCAAAAGGTGGTTCTCACCTACTCAATTCCCCAGTGTAAGTCGAAATCTTCAAATGTAATATCCGCATCTTCTTCAAGATGGATATGTTTTGAAATATCACAACATTCATCATTCATACATTTCTCATAAAGTCATAATTCATGCATATGTCATTCATATACACTGTCATGCATCATACTTTGCATAAAACTAACGAATATTCTATCAAAGTTTCTCTTGTTTTCCCAAAATGTAATACCGACGCAAACAGTCCGTGGATTGCCCCGAACCGACGGGAAAACTATCTGAAAGACCGCCTCCGACGACAGTCCAGGATTAAGCCCCGAACCGACGGGAAAACTATCCGAAAGACCACCTCCGTTATCCTCCGATAACAGGCAATGGATCAACACCCGATGCACAACAGGGAAGCTATCCACGCTTTTGCCAATTACAATCTCCCGAGTAATCAAGACGAAGATTTATTCGATTATCAAAAGAACTACGTAGTCTAGCGTGACGACTCGCTTGCCTTGATGGCATCTTAAGCCCATCTCCGACTATTTGTCAACATCTCTTCACTTTAATGCCGCATAGATGGCTAAAATCAATACAAATCAATAACCTCATTCAAGGTGAACACGAAGTCTAACGACGACTCCCTCGATGGCATCTTAAGCCCATCCCTCTCCATTCCAGAACATCTACGAGTCTAACGACGACTCACCCTCCAAAGATCAACCTTTCTAGATGGCATCTTAAGCCCATCTCCTCACCTCCTATTAACAACCCCGAGTCTAGCGACGACTGCTCCCAAATAAGTCTCCAACTTCTCCAAATGGCATCAGAAGCCCATTCCCGCATCATCCACCAACGGCGAGTGCAAATTGTGTATTTTGTTCAATCATCTTCTACCTCCGTGTCACGAAGACAAACGTGTCAATCTAACCCTTCCAAGACAAGAAGATTGAACAGGCAGCTGTCATACCCCAAAATTTGCCCTCCATCTACTCAAGAGATTTTATACATCCATACTCAAGGATCCTCAAGAGTTGATCGACAAACTCTCCTAGACAATCAACCCAAACTAGGGTTTGGTATCTCTCAAGTCAAGATGGATTTCCAATATCTCCAATGACCTTCATGCCTCTTCATATGCTTCAAAGAATCTCCATGTCAAGTTTCAAGCCTCACAAGTCAAGTTTCCCGCATAATTGCTCGATGGTTGAAAATCGTGTATTGGACAAAAGTCAACTGTGGTCAACATACACCAAAACTTCGATTTTTGGTCAACATCCTCATTTTGAAGTTACATTCATCATTTGATCAAGGGTTGATCATGATTCATCAAGAAAACTCAAGATTTGCCCAAAAGTCAAACTTTCTAAATTAGGGTTTCTAGATGAAAAGTCAACTGAACTTTGACTGATCATAACTTTCTCATACTTTCTCAGAAATTTTTCCACCACCTCTTGTTTTGAAGGAAATTCAATTCTCTACAACTTCATGTCTCACAAGAATGTCCAAAAAATGCTTCATTTGAGAGGTATAGCTCAAAACATTACAGGTCATTTTCAAAGTCAACAAAAAGTCAACCTTTTGTTTTGAAGATATTTTGAGCATGGTAACTCCAATGGAGATGAGACCAAAGACATTGGTTAGAGGACTCTTAGAGCTTTCCAAAAAGTCCAAGAACACTCAAAAATGTGGAAAGATGAGCAAGATACACTATTCAGAAGTTGGGCAATTTTGAACAATTGCACAAAAGGACATATTGGTCAAAATGCAAAATTTTCCAAATGGGCCTATAATCTTTTGATCCAAACTTGTTCATGATGCTATTCTTGACCCATAAATGCTTGGCCTTGGTTATTTTCTATTTTTATGATTTATATTTGAATTTTATAACATTTAATTCAAAAATAAATTATATAAAATATGAAAATTAAACATTTTTCTCAAAAGGAATGATTTTATATCTTTCTAAATGTCCAAGAAGGCCCATGACCTTTACCAAATTCGTGATAGCCTTGCATTCATGAGAAAATCATATATTTTTCAATATTTGATTTTATTTTAAATGGAAATATTTGCACATTCAAGAAGCAATCTTTTTTCACTCCTTTTGCCATCCAAATTTCTTCTATAAATTGCCAGCAATACACACAAGCCAAAAAAGGAAAACCCTAGCTCAAGCCAAACCCTTATTCTTGCAAAATTTTTCAAGAAACTTGGAAAATCGAATTTCAAAAAGCAGCCACTTTCAGTCCAAACCAACCCTCTCATTGTCTTCAGGAGGTAAGTTTGAGTAAGTACACACTCATGCCATGGTTTAAAACAAGCCGGATCGATGCATATACATACATACATATTCAATATTTCTTGATTTTTGCATTTGATTGTTCTGCCTGTTTTAATCGATTCTAACCGTTCTAATGTGTTCATGAGGCTCTATATAGTTGATCTGGGCAATCGTTTGTAAGCTTGAACGTCAGAAACTCATGATGCCATGTTTAGGGTTTCAGAACTGTCGAGCTTCGAACTGGCACTTAGAGGAACTTTTAGGACAAACTGAGACCACCATCGGATTCGCAGACCCCGATTTAGGGGGGGTAGCCTTAATCCCAGCTCTTGAATTTTCGTATTTTTGCAGGTTAGCAAATCGAGCATCCCGGAGAAGATGACCGGAGCCCTAGCTCCGGCGCTGACCCAGGCGTGGACCGGCGAGCTGCATGCGTGGCAAGGAAACACGTTCTGATTCGTCCATTCAAAATCAACTGGGGCCCGCGCGCTGACTGTGTTTGATTTTTCAAAATATCCCTGACGCGTCATCACTTATATTGATTTGTTTCCAGCTTTTCAAACACCAAGTGCATCATGGCGTAGTGGTCAGCGTGCTGGTTTTTAAGGTTTGAAGGGGATGTCTCCAGTTCGATTCCTGGTTCAGACAATCCCTTTTCCTTTTTCCAAAACTTGCATTATTTTCCATGTTTTCATATTTTTTAATATTTTCATACTATTTTAATTCTTTTCACAATTTTTTATTCTGCATTAAAAAATCACAAAAACGTTTTTTCTTTTTACATTATTTTCATAAAAACCTTTATTTAATTTAATAAATTAAAAAATATAATTTTTGCATGCATATTTATTTTATTTTTATTTTAGCATTTAAATCATTATAAATTGCATTTTAATTATTAAATCTTTTCCAAAAAATCCCAAAAAATTATTATAGCTTATTTATCTTATTTCCAGCATGCATAAATTTTCTCATATTAAAAATTGCATTTTTCTAACATTTTTCCTCTTAGTCAATTCATCTCGTATTTTCCGATTTCCCATTCTTTCACAGGTTGATCCGATTCAGACGATTCTTCCGTTTTTATTTTACTTTTCAATAATGTAATTGCTCATGGGTTGTAATAGTTTAATTTAGGACTTTTACTTTCCGCACTCCTAATTATGTATCTGCCCCAAAGCCATGTAATAGCGTAGGTTTATTTTCCGCACTTTACATTCCGCATTTTACTTTCCGCACCCTTATCAATTGCTAGTAATTAGGCGTGTATGGCAAGATAATAATTGGACATAGCTCACACTAATTTCAAGATAAAATATCTGAAATCAACACACTTCTTCACACACGCACCCCTTAGGGTAATTCTCTCTCGTTGCCTTACGATTACAAAGGGTCATGTCCCTCGAACGTAGAGGTATTCTAGCACCATTGCCTTTCAAACGAATCATCATAGTCCCTTCGATACAAAGATCATAGACCCACGACGTCGCCTCCGAATACATGATCTTGACCCTCGATTGTCGCCTACGAAAAATGATGATAGTCCCTTCGATATATGCTAGGATACTTCCTACAAGTTGACTTCAATGACCATCCGATGTCCCTTCGAATGTCCCGCTTACATCCAATGAATGGAGTTACCTACCAACCAATGGTATGGCTAACGCTATTCTAAAGGAACGTGGAAGTACGAAAATGACCAATTCCGAGTGGGTAATAAGACTTTTAGTTGCTTGCTCTATCAAAATACTTTTTGCACCTCACACTTTTTTTTTCAAAGTTCAAACTCTTTTCAAAACAAAACATTTCCAAACACTTTGTATACACTCCTACATGAGTCATTACAAAGTCAAACCGAAATTCCATTTCAAAACATTTTTGTCAAACACACAGAAAGCAATTTTTAAAAAGTGATCTAGAGCAACTAAGAGCCCGTAGAATAAACTGCGGATGGAAAGGGGTGCTAATACGTTCCCTTTTCATAACCTTCTCCCTTACTCAGAATCTAAACGAAGGTCTTTTTCTGTACTTTTACCTTCCCTTAATTGGATAAAAATAAAAGTCGGTGGCGACTCTTGCTATCCGCACATTTGGATACAAAAATCCTACAAAGTCAGTTCACCGTATCACACACAGATCTACCAGATTGTTAGAGCCAATCAAAGAGCAATCCACCTCCAATCATCCATAAGAAAGCTCTAGTGTTGTTTTCTAAGCTAATCTATACAAAAAATGAAGGTTGATGGAGTTGGGATCAAAAATACCCAAAACCATTACCGAAAAATGTGTTTTTCACCTAAATATGCTTTCTGTCTAGGAAATTTCGCTTGTCGACCAAAAATTATCTCTTGGCACTCAAAAATGTGTTTTTTCACGCTACTGGTCGTCTCTGCATCGCCCAACGACCATGGGGCGACAACCGACAGTAAGTTGAAAAAACCAGAACTGTTTCGGTCATAACTTGAGAACCGTAACTCGGATTTGCGCCTGGTTTGAAGTGTTGGAAAACTTATTAAGTTTCCTATCTAACCATGAATAAATAGCATGCTTTTATGACAATTTAAAATATGTGAAAATCTTATTCTTTGCTTTGCGCATTACCTTTTATTGCTCAAAACGGCGCGTTTGAAGCCGCGTCTTCGACACTTTATTACTCATGCTCCAAATACGCATCAATACCTACAAAATGAATATAAAACTATCAAAAAATACAATATTTATGCAAAAACATGATTATACTCAATATGTACAAATACACACACAATTTGAGGTTTATTCAAGTAATATTGACAAAAAGAATGGATAAGTGACACAAATTATATACACACAATACTGACATTTTGGAACTTATCCACTCTCTACTATCAAATAAGTGTTTTACTTCATCACCATAATGAGTTTCGTTCGGGTCTGGGAAAACTGCGCTTGGGTCTATTTTTGTGAGGGGTTCCTTTGTCAAGTTTTGGCCAAAAAGGGGGAGCAAGGTTGTGTGTCTCAAATGTTCAGACAGGAGAGTGTGATATTGTGTCTACAAATATTGTCCAAACACGTTATATCAAAATGTATTAGCATGTTCTTGTTTGGAATTCCTTTTGTGACTTGTGATCTGAGTTATGAACACAGTTGTGACATGTGTTATGAGTTACCAGTGGTGGTGGTTGATTTGGCTAGACACTTGGTTGTTGATTAAACAACAAGTAAAAGTCATGTATTCCACCATTAACGGTTTCTAGGATGAGAGGGAGAACAAGTTATATTCTGCTATCTTCTTCCTCGTGTGTATCAACCCAACTTCGGGACTTTCCTTTATTTTATCCTGCATGTTTGGTGTTGGTTCAATGGAGAATATTTAGAATGCTACAAAGAAGATGTCGAACAAGATGTTGAGACATTATTTTCAACTGAAGATTTGTTGATGTATGCAGTAGTCTCTGAGGACTATTGTTGGTGGTTATTTATATTTGTTTTCTGTAAACTCCTGGATTGTAATTTCTTTAATTTATTTATTTTAGCCAAAATTTGCCAAAGGGGGAGATTATTAGTTCTCTTATTTTAGGATTGGCTTAATTTTTGTAAAACAAATAATATCAGCAATAATGTAATGTAGAATAGGATATATAAGCTTTCTAAGAAGAACAGGTACAACAAGAAATCCTATTGAAATGTTAGAACATGTTGTGTTGAACCTAATCAACAACTGGAACAACATGTCGAAGAAGATGTCCTATGAAGGAGCATTCGACATCGCGCCTGCTGAACTGAATAATGAGATTCAGTTCTGATTTAAATTATGCAGAATATTTAGAGAATATTATGCATCATATATAGCACATATTTAAAGTTCTAAAAGATTCAATCTGAAATCAAGGAGAATTCCTAAATAAGGAGATTATTTAGGAAACTAAAGACTTTCCTTGTAGCATAAGTTTCTGCAGTTTGTTAAAACTAATGAAGTTGTTACTGAAGGCCCAAATCCAGTTGGATATAGGTTATAGATAAGGATTTTTAACCTAGTTTATGTAGTTAGCCTAGAGTATCAAATATGTAATTATTAGTGCTAGATGTAGTGAACCACCCGGTTTATGGAATGGTCACCATACTCCTCGAAACCTGTAGGTAAGAGGAAATATGTATTGTTCTTGGAGGAAGCTTTGAAGCAACTCCAAGGTGTGTTATAAGATAGAAGCCAAAGGCTTTTACACTTAGGTAGAATGTGATAGAAGTGTGTCTTCTATTATTTGTTATTGTTATTGTTCATCACTATATGTGATTGAGGGAGAGTGAGAGGGGTCTCATATCTAAGAGTTCTTAGGTAGAAGGGTTACTGGGTAGTGATTAAGTGAGTAGATTGTCAACTGGTGTGTTGGTTGTAGGGTCTATGATTAATATTGTTGATAGTGAACTTCATCCCTGGCTTGGTAGCCTCCAGATGTAGGTGTGTTTCCACGGAACTGGGTTAACAATTCTGTTGTGTTATTTATATTTTATGTATTGGTTTCCCCTTCCTGTGTGTTTATTTCAAATCAGATGTCATAACATCCTTATAAGACATCTGAGTCTGTTGTACCAGAATTTCAATTATTTTTCTTGTTGTTACAAATCATTATTGTGGAATGTTTCAATTTGGTTTTATTCATATAATCATATAGTGTACATCATACTAAGAGTTAGGTTGAATAAAACTTTCATTAGATAATCAAATCCTCATCATTGAAAGCTTTTTTCCACTTCTTGATTTTGAGTAGGCTTTTGCACGGCAGCATTATAGAAAGCTTCAGTAGAAGTACTCATTTTGTTTCTTCTTCTTCTCTAATTTTATATGTTCTATATTGGTTATTTAATTCTATATGTTTTCTTCTGTTGGAAGTTGGAAAGATCTATAGGTTTTTCAATTTCGTTTTCACTTCTTACACATAGTTTAATGTAAAAAATGTGTACTTTTTATTTTATTTTTAGAAGCTTTAGATGATTATGGATCATAGGTGGATGAAAGTCAATAGATTAAGTAGCAAGAATGAGAATGGTTTGTTACAATTTCTTGATTTTGCGAGAAAAAAATTTCCTATAAATAATGGAATTTTTTGGTGTCCTTGTATCAAATGAGATAATACAAATAAACATCCAGGGGATGTTATATTTAATCATTGTGGTTGTCATGGAATTATTCAAAATTACATGAAATGGGTATGGCATGGTGAAGGGACAAAAAAGAGACTTTTGTCAAAAACAATAGAAGATGATGAATGTATGACTGATAATCTAGAAGACATCATTCGTGATATTGAAGTATATGCTTTCAAGAAAGCTAGTATGGTAGATACTTTGCTAAGAGACATGGAATATTTGTTATACCCTAGATGTAAAGGTTTTACAAGATTTTGCAGTTGTGCTAAGGCTATTTAATCTTAAGGCAAGAGTTGGGCTGAGGAATAAAAGTTTCACTGATGAATTGCTTGAATTGTTGAAAGAAATGCTTCCTGAAGGTAACACGTTGTCAAACCGTACTTGTGAGGCCAAAAAAGATATTGTATCCAATGGGTTTGGACTATGTCAAAATACATGCTAGTCGTAATGATTTCAGGTTACATATGAAAAAGTTTGAAAACTTGAAAAAGTGCTCGAGGTATGGGGTGTCGTGCTACAAACAGAAGGACATAGTGTTGATGAAAAGGATGGTACAACTAGCAAGGGTGTTCCTGTCAAGGTGATGTGGTACCTACCGTAATTCCAAGGTTCAATGATTTTTTGTAAATGTTAGTGACGCAAAGAATATTAGATGACATACAGATGAAAGAGCGTGTGATGGAAAAACTCTCCATGTAGCTTATTCATTATAATGGAAGAAAATTGATTCCTTATTTCCAAATTTTTCCCTTGAACTGTGGAACCGTAGGCTTGGACTTGCCACTGATGGAATGAATCCTTTTGTTAATTTGAGTACTAACCATACATCATGGTCTTTTCTTCTTCTTATTTATAACCTATCTCCATGGTTGTGCATGAAGCGCAAGTATATGATGTTATCGATGATGATTTTGGGTCTAAAACAACTAGGGAATGACATAGATGTTTATTTATCGCCATTGATTGAAGATTTAAGACTTTTGTAGAAGGAAGGGTTGATGTTGATGTTGCATATACAGGTGATAACTTTAAGTTACATGCCATGTTGTTTTGTACAATCAATGACTTTCCTACACACGGTAAATTTTCTAGGTGCAACGTCAAGGGTCATAAAGTGTGTCCTATATGTGAAGCTAATACATGTCACCACCAATTACAGAAAGGAAAAAAAGATAGTTTATCTTGGGCATCGAAGATTTATAAGACCTAATCATTTGTATTGTAGATTGCGCAAGGCTTTTAATGGAGAGCAAGATTTTGGTATCACTCCAAAACCCTTAATCGGGAAGGAAGTTTATATAAGACAACAACATATTAAAGTTCTATTTGGAAGAAAAAAAAACAAAAAAGCTCATGCAGAAAAATTCTTGGAAAAGTGGTCGGTGTTCTTTGATCTTTCATACTGGTCCAGTCTCGATGTAAGACATTGTCTTGATGTTATGCACGTGGAGAAAAATGTATGTGATAGTTTGATTGAATCACTACTCAACATTAAAGGCAAGACAAAAGATACTAAGAAATCCCACAAATATATGGTTGTGATGAGTATACGACAAGAATTAGTCCAAAAGAAGTAGGAAATAGAACATATTTTTCTCCAGCATGTCACAAATAAAAAGTTACAATTAAAATTTCAAAATATTGAATGCATGTGTTTCAACATAATATTTTTACAAATAACTTATTAACTTTTGCCTTTAGGGCACATGTTACCTTTTCCCATAGTTAAATATATCAAATAAAAATTTGCTCATAATTTATTTCAAAGTGAGTATTTCAATTCCTTTTCGATATCATTAGTTATCTTAGATTCTTAGTCTAAAAAAATGCCCGGTAGTTATGGTGACTCACCACTTAATGCCTTAAGATAAAAGATCTAGTAACAAACTTTTGACAACTATTATTGTATAACTAACCAACTAATAGTAATATCAAAACATTCAATATAATTACTAATAAGTGACATACTGGCATAAATATGATACTTCATATTAGGTCTATGTTGTAGATTTTTTTTTGGAATAACCAATTTTTTTTTTAAAAAAAAAAAACCAACTTTTGAAAAAATTTACCCAAATAACCAACTTTCAGGTGTAAAATACAAGCAGGAGCCATCTGAGATGGCTCCTGCATTGATTTTTACAAGCAGGAGCCAGCCAGGATGGCGCCTCCTCTCATTTTTTTGCCCTAAAAGTCATCTCAGATGGCTCCTATGTGTAAAATACATGGAAAAAGCCATCTGAGATGGCGCCTAGGTACATTTTTAAAAATAAAAAAAATTCAATTTAAATTAAAGTACATGAAAATGTTGTGAAATAAATCTTGTATTATAAATTTTCTTTACAAGGAAAAGCGATTACATAAGTTTATTCCCGACGACCCGGGACTCGTAGATGACCACCGGTTCCACATGCGCGTCCTCTCCTAACTCGTCTGATGCGAGGTTCTGGATCCGGCTGTTGTTGGGTCGATGGGACCTAATCATGGATTGATGGTTGCTCGTAGTGAATGAGATCAGGATCCATGAATGCCTCAAGATTTACATTGCTTGTTGCACCAGTTTCGTATAAACGTGTCCCCATGTTCTTGTAGCTTGGTCGTTGTGGTTGGGGGTTAGGTTCCATTTGGGGACTATAGCAGTCCTCATCCGTATATGTGGATTGTGAATGTGTGGGGTAAAAAGGAAATTGGGTGTTAGGAGTCTCGTACCCATATGAATGGTGGGGGTTTGGTACGACGATGGTTGGTGGAATGTTGGGTTGGTTGGGAAATATTCTTCAGGGAAGCCAGGGTCTGGGCTGAGGTGAAATGTTGATGGACCCATATAGGGGGGTTGGACATATGCCCTTTGTTCGTGTATTGAACTTGGGTGTGGCATATGTGAGTATTGGGGTGGGTGATGAGGTTGTTGTTGGGTTGGGTGGATTGAGTGTTGGTGGTCTCTATGTCGCCGGGTTGATTACGGAAGTTGATGGTTGTTGGTAGTGTTGTTGGGTGGTTGTTGGTAATGTTGTCGTGGTTGTTGGTAGTGTCAGTGGTTGTTGGTAGTGTTGGTGTGGTTGTTGTTGTTGGGTGTTGGGTTGTTGTTGGTATTGTTGTTGAGGTTGTTGTTGGCGGTGTCTTCGTTGTTGTTGTGACTCGGAGGTTTCCATCGCGCGAGGGTCACCAAATAACGGGTTGAGAAACATGCATTTTTGGATTTGTGACCGATCGGTACTAGCAATGTATTGACGAGAGTGTTGCATAATCTCGCCATCTTCGTAAACGGGATATTGTAAGATATGGTCTGCTCGATTTTTCCACATCCTACAATACTCCCTGGCAAAATTTCTCCAATTATTAAGTCCCCATTGGGCATCGACCCTTTTTAGATGCCAAGGATCCAAGCACATCGGATCGCGGGGTATGTCTTGGGACATACCAAACTGCATCTTCACACGGTCGTTGTGGTGCATTTCCACAATGTTAAACTGTATGATTGCAGTCTTCGCAGTCCAAACCTCTGCATCTTCATCATTTGGTACATGGTCCAAACCCAAGTACGGTCTCCATGTAAACTGTTGATAAAAATAATGAAGATTAATAATAATGATAAAAATAATATACGTTAAAGTTAAAATAATTTGGAGTTAATCGAAATTACGTACATCAGTTGGTCCAAGGTGGTCTATTAGATTACGATATAGGAGAACATTGTGTCTCGGATTCTTTCCGTAATCCATGCCCACTACGATAAACCTAAATGAATTAACATTTAATATATTAGGATTTAATATATATGAAAGATATAAATATTTTAATAAATAAGCAATGTACTTACTTTGTTGTGTATGGAAAAGTGAACGGTAGGTCGTTGACGGGATTGAGTGATTGCATTCTCCACCAACCCCATGTTTGAAGTAAGAAAGCACATCCATTGAAAGTTGATGTGTCTTTCATACAGTTTTTACACAACGAACTGTATAGCTGGGCAAGAACAGCGGAACCCCAACTATATCTTCCTATCTTATTGACATCTCGTAGTAAACTCAAATACATAAAATTTACACTATTCCCGGTACTTTCGGGGAATAAAAAACTACCAAACATTAACATTATATAGTTTCTAGTTTTTATAATTTTTTGTTCCTCGGTGGAGTTTTCATCCAAAACAAGGGAATAATAATACTCTAAGAGTGGATAGAAATATACCTTGGCCTCTTGCACTAGGACCTTCGACCATATCTCTACCCAACAACCTCGCATAGATTGTTTGGTTGTTGGAATGGACCATTCACCGCCTTACCATTGATAGGAAGATCCATCAACATGTATACGTCCTCTAGTGTGACGGTACATTCACCTATAGGTAGATGAAATGTATGTGTCTCAGGTTTCCACCTTTCGCACAATGCAAGAATGAACTTTGAATCGATTGTGTAGTTGGAGATTTTAATAACCTCTCCAAAACCGGCATGTTCAAGGTATTGAACGATGAACGGATCGGGAACAACATAATGATGTGAGCGGCATCTAAATTTTTTCGTGTCCTATAGATAATATGAAAATAAATTGTTTAAGAAAGTGCAAACAATATTTAAAACATAATAAAAAAAGAATGTAAGAAAAAGAATGTAAACAATAGAATGAAAGAAAACTTACATAGGTTGCAATGTTTGCCCTTGTTCCTCGGTGAGATTCTCCTAACGTCAAGAGACTCATGATTGAAATTTCTACTGATGATTTGAGAATGAGAGAATTGTATTAGAGATAGAGGTAGAGTGAAGAGTGGTGATGGAAAAAACACAAATGAGAAGTTGTCATACCCCAAAATTTGCCCTCCATCCACTCAAGAGATTTCATACATCTATATTCAAAGATTCCTCAAGAGTTGATCAGACAAACTCTCTCCTAGACAATCAACCCAAACTAGGGTTTGGTATCCCTCAGGTCAAGATGGACTTCCAATATCTCCAATGGTCTTCATGCCTCCTCATATGTTTCAAAGATTCTCCATGTCAAGTTTCAAGCCTCACAAGTCAAGTTTCCTCAGACAATTGCTCAGATGGTTGAAAATCAGTTGTATTGGACAAAAAGTCAACTGTGGTCAACATACAGTCAAACTTCATAATTTTTGGTCAACATCCTCATTTTGAAGTTACATTCATCATTTGATCAAGGGTTGATCATGATTCATCAAGAAAACTCAAGATTTGCTCAAAAGTCCAACTTTCTAAATTAGGGTTTCTAGGTGAAAAGTCAACTGAACTTTGACTGATCATAACTTTCTCATACTTTCTCATAAATTTTTCCACCACCTCTTGTTTTGAAGGAAATTCAATTCTCTACAACTTCATGTCTCACAAGAATGTCCAAAAAATGCTTCATTTGAGAGGTATAGCTCAAAACATTACAGGTCATTTTCAAAGTCAACAAAAAGTCAACTTTTGTTTTGAAGATATATTGAGCATGGAAACTCCAATTGAGATGAGACCAAAAAGGTTGGTTAGAGGACTCTTAGAGCTTTCCAAAAAGTCCAAGAACACTCAAAAATGTTGAAAATTGAGCAAGATGCACCATTCACAAGTTGGGCAATTTTGAAGGAATGCACAAAGAGAGATACTTCTAAAAATCAAATTTTTGCAAATGGGCTTGCTTTTTCTTCATCCAAACTTATTCCTCATACAATTAGGAATATCCAAGCCCAATGCCACGAATTTTTGATTTATTTTTCTATTTAATTTGGAATTTATTCATTTAAATGCAAATTAAATTTAAAAATAAAGTATAAAATCAAAATAAATTGAAAGATTGATTTTTATTCTTTCCTTGAGGCTCAAGTAACTCACAAAGGCCAGCAATTTTCGAAAATTGATCAATATGGCAAGATTGGATTGGAAATTAATCAAATTTTGAAAATTTGATTTTGTACAAAAATCAATTTTGATTTACATTGAATGTTGATTGATTCTTTCCAAATACCATGCCAAATTCATCCAGTATAAACGTGTGATGCATACCTATCAAGAGAGAACAGAAAAATTGCCCTAGAAACCCTATTCCAAAGCTCAAAAAACCGTGGTGCACAAGCAAGTGGTAACCCTAATTCCAGTCGATTTCAATCAATTTTGAGGTGTCCAACACATTCCTTGACATCTCCAGAATCGAATCAGACCTTCACTTTGCCAAAAACCATCAAGAATCGTGAAAACCGAAATTGGTTTGCTCTTGAAATTTCAAAAATCGTATTCTTTCATTCATGCATTATTAATGTGATTTGTGTTTGTTTTTGTGATCAGTGATGTGTTTGCAAGCTCGGTGCTTTAATCAATTTCCATGGTCGGAACACGCATTGCCATTGTTAGGATTTCCTGTGCCGTTTTAGGGTTTCACAAAATAGGAAAAATTGGACCACAAGACCAGTACCATTGCATTCGGAATGATGTTTCCAATCGAACCATGGTCTTAGATGTTATTTATATTATGTATGTTGTGTTTTTGATTTTGCCAGGGCCTGTAGCGTCGAGCAATGGCCGACGCCGAGCTTTCAAATATTCAAAACGAGGAAGACGATGGATGGCGCGAAGACGAGGCAAGTCAGGAAGCGACGCGTGTTATAACCCACTCCCTCCGGATCTCAAACAGTGAAGCACACATGGCGTAGTGGTAAAGGCGTGTACTGTTGGTAGATGCTCTCACATGTCTCCAGTTTGATCCCTCGCCATGACATTTCTTTTTACAAGTTTTCCAATCTCATATTTTTCCATATTTTTCTATTT
Source organism: Vicia sativa (assembly GCA_021764765.1). Classification (NCBI taxonomy): domain Eukaryota; kingdom Viridiplantae; phylum Streptophyta; class Magnoliopsida; order Fabales; family Fabaceae; genus Vicia; species Vicia sativa. The sequence continues at coordinate 12,190,149 of CM038794.1, forward strand.
TTTATATTATTTAATATTTTTGCATCATTTTAATTTCTTTTCATGATTTTATTTATGCATTAAAAATTTTCAAAATTATTTTCTTTTGCATTTGTTTTCTGAAAATCTTTATTTAATTTAATAAATTAAAAATACAATTTTGCATGCATATTTATTTTTATTCATATTTTTGCATTTAAATCACATTTAATTAGTTTTAATTATTAAATTGCATCCAAAAATCCCAAAAATTTATTTTAGCATATTTATATTATTTCCAGATGTAATAATTTTCTCATATAAAATTTGCATTTTTCTAACATTTTTCTCTTATTCGATTCATCTCGTATTTTCCGATTTCTCGCTCTTTTTACAGTGTTGATCCGATTCATTTATTCTTGCTTTATCATTTTATTTTTTCAATAATGTAACTGTCTATGGGATGTAATAGTTTAAAATTAGGTCTTTATTTTCTGCATTTTAAATTATGTATCTGCCCCAAAGCCTTGTAATAGCGTAGGATTTACCTTTCCGCATCTTTACATTCCGCATTTTACTTTCCGCACCCTATCAATTGCTAGTAACTAGGCGTGTATGGCGAGATAATAATGAACTTAGCCCACTAATTTTCAAGATAAAATATCTGAAATCAACACACTTCTCTCACACATGCACCCCTTAGGGTAATTCTCTCTCATTGCCTTTGCGAATCACAAATGGTCATGTCCCTCGAACGTAGAGGTATCCTAGCACCGTTGCCTACAAACAAATCATCATAGTCCCTTCGATACAAAGATCATAAGACCCACGATGTCGCCTCCGAATACATGATCTTGACCCTCGATTGTCGCCTACGAAAAATGATGATAGTCCCTTCGAATATGCTAGGATACTTCCTACAAGTTGCCTTCAATGACCATCCGATGTCCCTTCGAATGTCCCGCTTACATCCAATGAATGGAGTTACCTACCAACCAATGGTATGGCTAACGCTATTCTAAAGGAACGTGGAAGTACGAAAATGACCAATTCCGAGTGGGTAATAAGACTTTTAGTTGCTTGCTCTATCAAAATACTTTTTGCACCTCACACTTTTTTTCAAAGTTCAAACTCTTTTCAAAACAAAACATTTCCAAACACTTTGTATACACTCCTACATGAGTCATTACAAAGTCAAAGCGAAATGCCATTTCAAAACATTTTTGTCAAACACACAGAAAGCAATTTTTAAAAAGTGATCTAGAGCAACTAAGAGCCCGTAGAATAAATCATGATGGAAAGGGTGCTAATACCCCTTTTCATAACCTTCTCCTTACTCGTAATCTAAACGAAGGTCTTTTTCTGTACTTTTACCTTCCCTTAATTGGATAAAATAAAAGTCGGTGGCGACTGCTATCCGCACATTTGCGATACAAAATCACTAAAAGTCACTCACCGTGTTATAGAACCGCGATCTGGGAGACACCCTAAAGAGAGAATTGCCTTAGGGATTTCTAAATCGATTTATTGCTTTCTTGATTTTCTTGCTTTATCTTTAAGGGTTGCTTGGGTATTATATTTGTGGGGATCCTACACCGGATCCGGTTTCCTTTTAGGTAAGTAGCAATAAATCATCGCGACCGCTAGACGATATCAAAACGGTCAACATGATGGCTACGTTAGTGTGACACTTTGGATGTCCCGATACTCTTCATTTCCAAGTTGAGGATAGTATTTGGCGCTGGTGTCATCAAGCACTAACTAAACTTTTAGAACCTTAATTGACCCATCTTGGCCATTAGAAGGTAGTGAGATGGCCGCTTTGGTGCAGACTAAGGTTGGTTGATACTGATGCTACGCTCATTGAGATCGACTTTGGGATATTTTGTCGACCACTTGGTAGTCGATTGAAATAAACGCCTACGAAAGATCAATGATATGAGATTCCTAGAACCCTGTTACTATTATAGGACAGGATGAACCAACTCAAACTTTTGGTGGGGTAATCACCTATACCTCTTGCAAGCCTTAATCCTAGGGCTCATTGTGTGAATTGTTTGTGTGTGCTAAACATGACATCATGACATCATTCGCATTGCATATCATTTCTAACTATTTCAAGGACCTAGGGATTTATCTTTGCTCTGTTTTGTAGGTGTTATGGCTTCTAGAAAGACTATCCGAATCAACTTCATGGGTATACCTTCTCAGCTCAAAGAATTGGTTTTAGAGATTCCCGACCATGCTCAGTTCATCAAAAGACATGGTTATCTACTTGACTTGGTTATCTCCGGTTTTGAAGGAGATATGATGCATGTCATATTCCAGTTCTTTGATCCGAAACACCATTGCTTTACATTCCCAGATTATCAGTTGGTTCCTACCTTGGAAGAGTTCTCTAAGCTACTTGGGATACCTATTCTTGACCAAATGCCATTCACCGGTTTAGAAAAGGTTTCTAAGTATGAAGACATTGCATCAGCCTTACACCTAAAAGCGCTCAGACATTGAAGCTAATTGGGAAACCAGAAGTGGAGTTAAGGGTTTACTTGCTAAGTTCCTAATTAGGAAAGCCCGAGAATTCCTCAAAGTTATGAGTTTCCATGCGTTTGAAGACATTGTGGCCTTGCTAATCTATGGTTTGGTTCTATTTCCTAACTCAGATCAATTCGTAGATGTCAACGCCATCAAGTTGTTTCACCCGCAATCCAAAGGCCTACTTTACTTGGAGACATCCTACATTCTTCCACACTGTACTACTAAGAGACAAGGAACTCTCATGTGTTGCATACCGTTACTTTCTGTGGTTTATTTCGCACCTTCCTCCATCGCTTTGAAGAACGAACAAAGGTTGAGATGGTCTCAAAGATTAATGTCACTCTCTCATTCGATATTCGTTGGAGTCTTTTCTCTCAAAAGGACTTCACATTCATTGAGCGTGGAGAATTCCTAATGTACCACCCTGGTATAAGAGGAGGTATTACTTACAACCCTTCTCTAGCTCTACATCGCTTGGTTTTGCTCAAGAGATGGTCCTCATGATATGCTTCTCCAAGACATTGTGTTCGACTACAACCACGATCTCCGCATTACCGACGAAGGTTCATACACGCTAGGGCATGGTAAAGAAGATCGATACCAAGACTTTGGGGCACCAACTCCATTCCTTGGGAACCTTACCTCAAATGGGTGCGAGCTCGAGCTCAAAACCTCATGATGCCATTCACTGCTCTACCAAGAATTATGGAACCTGCTATAAGTGACGACTTACTGTTCTCCATCCTGACATGCCTACTGATTTTGAAGACTTGAAGAAATCTTGGATTCATCTTAAAGAAGAGAGGGATACCTTTGAAGCTCAGTGCTATGCAAGTGAGAAGAAAGTGCTAGAGTTGACCAAGCTACTTCACGAGGAGCGAAGCATCAACGCCTACCTCGGCACCAAGAGGAAGCGCCCATGGGAGACTTAGAGCTTTAGGATTTTTATGCTTTTCTTTTGTTATTGTTTTGAACTACCTCTTGTACTTAAAAGAAAAAAGAATAATGGAAGGAGAACTAATAAATGTTTGTTCCTTGCTTGTTTAAACAAATTTAAATCTCTAAGGTCCTTGAAAACATTGCATTGCATTCGCATAAACATTGCATATCATAGCATAACATTGCATCACAGGTACATGGAAGATTGGTTTTCTCATTCTCGCTATTTATTTTAGCGTAAATGGCTCTTGAACACCACAAAGATCTCCGTGCCTCGAATGCTCGCCAGAGATGTTCATCACTTGGTCCAAGGCCAAGAAGATCCAAGAAGCTCATCAACAAGAAGAAGGTTGTTGGTCTTCTCAAAGATGGGCGACGCTACAAAGGTGGTCCTAAAAGGGTCAGTCGGATAGAACTCTCTGAAGGAAGTGTCAAGAATGAGGTGAGTGTCAAGGGTAATGAAGATGACCAACGTGAGCCTGAGAAAGAGGGAGAGGATCGCTCTGACTATAGCCAGTACTCTGATGAAGATGATAAGTATAAGCAACTTGAAGACCGTCTGAATGCTGTGGAAAATCTGAAGATGCCCGGGCTGAATTTTGATGATCTGAGCCTTGTCCCTGGTGTTGTGATTCCTCCCAAGTTCAAAGTTCCAACTTTGCCAAATATGATGGCATGTCTTGTCCAAGTCGCATTTGAAGTCCTATGTTCAAGATCAACCCCACAATCGATGACAGAAAGTTGTGGATGCATTATTTTCAAGAGAGTTTGTCCGAACTCGCTTGGAGTGGTATTATCACAGAGAATGACCGTATCCGTACTTGGAGTGATTTGATGATGCTTTCTACGCAAGATGAGTACAATGTTTAATTGACACCCACCGCATGCAACTACAAAGCATGTCTATGGGTCGTGATGAGAAGTTCAAAGAGTATGCTCAAAATGGAGAGATCTAGCAGAGTTCAACCACCCTTGTCCAATAGGAGTTGGTTGATATGTTTATGGGAACACCGACAGCCCATTCTTCAATCATCCGATTGGAAACTCTTCACCGGATTCATCGAAATGATATTGACAAAGAGCGATTGTCGGTATCAAGAGTGGAAAGATTCTGATAGAGTCATCTTCAAATGTCGCAAGAGATCTTTGGTGGTAAGAAAGAAGTCAATGTTGTATATGGTCGAAAAGTCAAGCCAAGACCGACCGTGCTCAACTGGGGGAAGTTGTGATCTCCAATCCTACATCAAGAAACCTCACGAGACAACGACGAGTAACGCCGCCAAGATGCTTATTTAAGATCAACATGCCATTGTCGCAAGCCTTGCAACACATGTTGAAAGCAGAGCTGACACCTTGAGGATCCTCCTAATGTCAACACTTCCTCCCGAGATACAATCCTAATGCTAAGTGTGCTTACCATTCTAATGCCAGTGGAACGATAATCGACAATTGTTGGGCTCAAGAACAAGATTCAAGATATGATTAAGCAGATTGAGTTTGATCCTCCCTGAGACCCGAATGTGATTAATGCGCCTATGCCTAACCATGACAAAAGTTCCAATGTTGTTGGTGAGGATACTTATGTTTTCAACATAGATGACTTGACCATTCCTCCGATGATCAAGAAGAATTTGTTAAGCCGTGTCAACCTGTGATGCCCAGAGAATTGTCGTTGGTGCCCATCTACACCGATGGTTGTGCTTGGTTGAGAAGAGAAAGGTATGATGGATAACCGTGAAATACTATTTCAAACCACCGTGCGTAAGTCGTGAAGAAATGTCTAAGTTGAAGATTGACAATGCGAATGAAACAAGACCATCTCGATGGGATACCTTGGGGCAGCCAAGTGGAAAGTATGATTACATGGTGAAGTACACTGCTCCCGAGAGTTACAAGATTCCTATTGAAGATGTTAAGGTAACCGGATGGGGTGACGATTTCCTAAGACTATGCCGATGTTAACACAATAAGGATTTCTCTGTTGATTCTGCGAGTGGCACCTCTCATTATTACTTTTCAAGACCAGCCCATATTCCTCCGACAAAGCTATCCCTTGGAATTATGGAGTCGATGTTTACTATCATGGCGCCAAGCAAGACCCTCCGACCATTGAAGATCTTACAGCTTGAAGCTACCATTCCCGACATTCACAACATCACCGGATCTAGTAAGGTGACCGTAACCTAAGGGTATTCTCTCCGATATCTCTCCTCCAAAAGACACCGCGACTCCAACTCGCATTCCAATTTATTCAATCCATTCCCCAAGCTAGAGGGAAAGAACCAAGACTCATCCCGCCAACAAGTACCAAAGGAAGTTATCAAGACACCTCCAAACAAGAAATGGAGGAAATTCAAGATTATCAAGAAGAGTGACTACAATGTTGTGGAACAGTGGGACAGACTCGCCCAAGATCTCCATGCTTGCTCGCTTTGTGCTCGAGGCTCATGCTAGTGCCTTGGTGAAGTTTCAAGAATGCTCACGCACTGCAAGACACTACCACCGACCGCTTGAAGTTTGTATTGCTAGCTGGCCGCCAACAACGGCCTAGGTTTCTCTCGATGTTGATTTCACGGAAAGAAACACAACAAAGCCTTGCACATCTCTCTGAATGCAAAGGCACTACATTATCTCATGTTTTGGTAGATACCGGTTCTTCTCTCAATATCCCACCAAGATCGCTTTTGATCGACTTGATGTCAAGGGTTGGTTTTGAGACCCAGTGACATTATTGTGAGAGCTTTTGATGGTTCTAAGCAAGACTTTGAGAGCTCACTCATAAAGTCGGTTCCTAGACTTTTGATTCCATTTTGTCATGGACATCCGTCCCGCTTACTCTTGCCTACTTGGACGCCTGGATACATGGGCAAAGCCATATTTACCTTGCATCAAGTCAAGTACCCGGTGAAAGGGAAAGTTGTTACAGTATGTGGTGAAGAGGAATATATGGTCAGTCATCTACAGTCATTCCGATACCTCGAGGTGGAGGGTGAATTCTTTGAGACTCCCTGTCAAGTTTTTGAAACAATCCTAGTCATGCCCTGACTCTCCCGTCACTCCCGGTTACACAAGTTCCGCCTAGGATGGCTTCATTAAAGGATGCTCAAGCTGCTGTTGAAGAAGGTGGTAGTTCTATTTGGGGACAGCTCCCTGATCTTCCTTTCAAATATAACAAGACTGGTTTAGGCTTCACCGTCAAGGGTCAGAAAATGATATGCCGCGAACGTGCCGGCCAACTTCCTTTCCGCATCAGCCAGAGTGGAATCCATGCTATAGAAGACAACGACAACGACTTCGACATCAGCAAGTGGATCTTCCCAACTCCAGACAATGGGCTCAGCAATTGGAAGACTAAAGACGCCATACCAATCTCCTTTAGACAGGAGTAATTGCTCTTGTTTTGTTTTGCTTTTCGTATTTTTTATGTTTTGAACAATAAACTCTAAAGCCTAGTGCCTTGCCCGGGGCATCATGGCTCGTTTGTGAGGGTTATTATCTGTCATTTGCATATTTTCATTCAATAAATCGTTGGACTTTTGCATTCAATTGTTTGTTTTCTTTTTACTTTATCACCCCTTCAAAAAGCTATGTGTTTCTTACACACACCTACGTGATACACTGCAGAATCACTCCGAATCTCGTTGATAACAGCTATGCTATTGCTAAATATGACTTCGATAATCCGATCTACCAAGCCAAAGAAGAAGGTGAGGAAGATTGTGAAGTGCCAGGAGAACTTGTCGATCAAGCACAAGAAGAAGAGCGAGTTATACCGCATGAAGAGTAAGTCGAGGTTGTGAACTGCAATCGATGAAGACAAAAAAGAGATCAAGATAGGAGCGGGTCTCGAGAACAGTGTCAAAGAAAGATTGGTTCAGATGCTACCAGACTATATTGAGGTTTTTGCTTGGTCATACGAAGACATGCCGGGTTTAGACATTGACATTGTGGTACACCGATTGCCGACAAAAGAAGGTTTTCTCCCAGTGAAACAAAAGGTTCACGATGCGTCCCGAGATGTCGAGAAAATCAAAGCCGAAGTTATGAAGCAGTTTAACGCCGGTTTCTTAGCCGTTACTTCCTATCCACAATGGGTTGCGAATATGGTGCATGTACCTAAGAAGGATGGTAAGGTACGAATGTGTGTGGATTATAGAGATCTGAACAAAGCAAGTCCGAAAGACGATTTTCCCCTTCCTCACATTGATGTTCTGGTTGACAACACCGCCAAAGATAAGGTTTTTCCTTCATGGATGGTTTCTCCTACATAATCGATCAAAATGTCTCCAAGACATGGAGAAGACTACTTTTGTTACACAAAGGGCACTTTCGCTACAAGGTTATGCTGCTCGGTGGAACGCAGCGCCACTTATCGTGCTATGGTGACATTGTTTCATGACATGATTCATCACGAGATAGAGGTCTACGCCGACGACATGATAGCTCGATCACAGATCAAGAAGAACATCTAGATCATTTGCGTAAATTGTTCGACAGTGTTGAAGAACAGATTGAGACTTAATCCCAACAAGTGCACCTTTGAGTCGATCCGAAAACTCCTAGGGTTTGTAGTCGGGTGGGTATTGAAGTTGACCCCGCCAAGGTTAAAGCTATTCAAGAGATGTCACCCCCGCACCGAGAAGGAAGTCGAGGTTTCTTGGGCGATTGAACTACATTGCCGATTCATTGCACACTTAATCGCTACTTGTGAGCCAATCTTCAAGTTACTTAAGAAAGATCAGTAGCGGAATGGAACGACGATTGCCGATCGCTTTGACAAAATCAAGGAGTACCTTCGTAATCCTCCTATCTTGATGCGCGTCAAGGAAGACCTCTTATCATGTACTTGATAGTTAGAGAATTCAATGGGGTGTGTGTTGGCAACATGACGAGTCTGGTCGAAAAGAGCATGCAATATACTACCTTAGCAAAAGTTTACCGACTATGAAACAAGATACTCACACTCGAGAAAACTTGCAACGCTTTGGTCGTCACCGACTAAGACAGATATGTTGACTCACACTACCTTGTTGATTTCAAGATGGATCCGATAAAATACATATTTGAGAAACCACTCTTTCCTAAGAATAGCAAGATGGCAAATGATCTTGACCGAATATGACATCCAAGACACTTCTCGAAAGCGGTCAAAGGAAGTGTGGTAGCCGATCATTTGGCCCATCAAGCCGTAGATGACTATCGCCTATGCAGTCAATTTCGATGAAGATGTTCTACTAGTTACAGATTAGAAGAACCGTGCCCGCATTTAAGGACCCGAACAAGGATCCCGATGGACCATGGTCTTTGATGGAGCCTCAAACTCACTTGGCAATGGTGTTGGCGCCATCATTACATCTCCTGAAGGCGGACACACGCCTTTCACCGCCAGATTATGTTTCAGTTGCACTAACAACATGGCCGAGTACGAAGCGTGCATCATGGGTCTTAAAGTCTATTGACTTAAGAATCAAGTTCTTACAAGTGTATGGAGACTCACTTTAGTGATCACGATAAAAGGCGAGTGGGATACGAAGCATCCGAATCTCATTCCATATCGAGAGCATGTTCTGAGTTTGATCCCCTACTTCGAAGAGATTACTTTTGATCATATTCCACGAGAAGAGAATCACCAAGCGACGATTAGCTACTATGTCGCCTATGTTCAAGGTCGATGGGACAACGAGGCTCCCAGATCATCATTGAGAAGTTTGACGAACCAAAGATATTGTTATGAGCTTGATACGTAAGAGAAACATTGGTACTATGATGAAGAGGTATCTTGAGACTCGTGAATATCCCGCAGGGAATCCCAATGATAAGAAGTTCTTGAGAAGATTTGCATCCAAATTCTTCCTCAAAGAACGCCATTTTATACAAACGCAACCATGATTTGTGCTTCTACTGTAGACCAGAAACAAAGAATACGTATCATGGAAGAGTTACACGGCGCATTTGGTACCCATTCCAAAGGACACACCATGGCTAAGAAGATTTTGAGAACAGTTACTATTGGTCCACCATGGAAGTCGATTGTCACCGCTTATGCTCGATCTTGTCACAAATGCCGATTTTACAAAGTACACGTACCTCCTGTACCTCAATGTTCTAACCTGGCCTTTTGCAATGTGGGGCATTGACATGATCGGAGAAATCAAGCCCACCGCCTAACGGACATCGCTTCATCCTTGTGGCAATTGACTATTTCACCAAGTGGGTAGAAGCCTCGTTGCATCTATTACCAAGAATGTTGTGGCTCGATTCATCAAGCATAATCTTATCCGCCGGTATGGCACTCCGAAAGGATTATCACAGATAACGACTCTAATCTCAACAACAAGATGATCACCGAACTCGCACGCAGCTCAAGATCAAGCATCACAACTCTTCTCCTTATCGGCCTAAGATGAATGGCAGGAAGCCGCCAACAAGAACATTAAGAAGATTATATAGATGATGTGACTTACAAAGATTGGCATGAGATGTTACCATTTGTTCTTCATGGTTATCGTGACCACCAAGACGAACATCCACAGGCAACCCCTCTCTCAGATACGGAATGGAAGCCGCCTTACCCATCGAGGTTCGATACCCTCAACCGTAGTCCTCCAGAGGCGAGAGTTAGGCGAAGACGATTGTCCGCATCGCCTCGACCGATTAATTTGATTGATGAGAACGACTCGCCCCATCCGCCATGGATGATTTATCGTAAACAAATGATCGAGCATTTAACAAGAAGGTCAAGCACCGAGCCTACCAAGTCGGTGATCTAGTAGTCAAGCGCATCATTCTTCCACAAGGTGATCCTGGGCAAATGGACTCCCACCCACGAGGGACCGCTTGTTGTCAAGACAAGTTTTCCTGAGGAGCTAAGATACTTAGCACCATGGATGGTGAAGACTTCCCACACCGTGAACGCATACATAGTCAAAAATACTACGCATGAATAGACCCACTAGGTCGATTGACCTAGGCAAAAATATATCCCGACGAACCAAAAGGGTTCGGGCAAAAGTTAAGGATATATACAAAGATGTACACCGCAAGTCGAAAACCGAAAAGGCGGTTTGGGCAAAAAGGGTATCCCAGACCAAAACCCGAAGGCGGTCAGGCAAAAGTTAGATTTAAGCGTACGACTATGTCTCTTCCAGATCACCTGCTTCCGGACTACTATCAGCATTCAAGATTCAAATGGCGAAGATCAGCCTACTCACTTTCTACTGACAGCAAGGAGATGAGATAGTCGAAATATATGAGTACTAGCATAGTTGAAACTTAACGAGATTGTTTCCGTATGGCTTTTTACCTTTCTTGTGTATAAACTACTTGGCCATACGCCACCTTTCAAATAAACGCAAGCTTCTTTCTCTTTACAATTTTTGTTGTTGTCGTTTGCAATAAGTCCAACGTTTGCTTTGAATGATTATATGCATTTGACAATAAAAATCTAATCGCAAATATACGAAAAGTGAACATACAAAAGTGCTTACTACAGGCTCCAGGAATTGGGACGACGACGAAAGTCACCAAAAACATTCCCCCGTAGAGCATGATCCCTACAAAGGTATCACCACAACACAACTTCCCCAAACAGAGCAAAAGGAATCCACGAGCAGCAATTCCATTCAACTAAGTAAAGTTACATCACCTCCAAAGAACACCTCACCCCACCAAGGTATTTATCCCCACGATATCCCTCGCCTTTTCCCTTTCTCCCCAACACAGATCCGCATTCGAAACTTGGTCGATAGCATCGGAGGAACCTACATCTTTATTCCCACCAGAGATTACAACGTTCATGACTCTTCCAACCCGGTCTCCCGGAACTATCAAATGCTCTCCAATGAGATCTGTAATCCCCTCCTAATTTTTCCCAACAGGTCTACATGCAAGATCCCCAACAAATTGCCTCCTAGACTCTCCCCAAATAGGTCTATGTATGGATCTCCAACAACGAAGTTTCTCGATCTCACCTTCCTCAATATCTAGGCCCAAGACTTGGTCGATAGTGCATCGAGGAATCCAGGTATCTTTCTTCTCCTTCAAAAGGTGGACTTCCACCTACCAACCCCAAGCAGAGTCGAATCCTCAAACAGAACATCCGCATCTTCTTCAAGATGGATATGTTTTGAAATACCACAACATCTATCATTCATACATTACTCATAAAGTCATAATTCATGCATAAGTCATTCATATACATTGTCATGCATCATACTTTGCATAAAACTAACCAATATTCTATCAAAGCTCCTCTTGTTTTCTCCAAAAGTACTACTGACGCAACAGTCCAGATTAAGCCCGAATCGACGGAAAACTATCTGAAAGATCGCCTTGGTTGTCCTCCCGACTGGTCCAGATTAAGCCCGAATCAACGGAAAACTATCCGAAAGACCGCCTTGGTTGTCCTCCCACCAGATTAAGCCCCAATCGACGGAAAACTATCCGAAGACTCTAGTTATCCTCCGATAATGTGCAATGGATCAACACCGATGCACAACAGGAAGCTATCCACATTTTTCCAATTACTATTTCCTCGAGTAATCGACGAAGAGTTATTCGATTCCTTATTATCAATAAAGAATCAGAGTCTAGCGACGACTCGGTGCTTGATGGCATCTTAAGCCCATCTCCGACTACGTGTCAACATTTCTTCGCCTTTAGAATACTGCATATTTGGTTAAAAATCAATACAAACCAATAACTTCATTCAAAGGTGAACACGAAGTCTAACGTACGACTCCCTTCGGATGGCATCTTAAGCCCATCTCCTCTCCTTTCCAGAAACGTCTACAGAGCCTAGCGTACGGCTCACTTTCCAGCAATCCTCCTATCAATAATCTCGGGTCTAACGTACTACTCATTCCCCAGCTTCTCCGAATGGCATCTGTAAGCCCATTCCCGCATCATCAGCCAACCGCGAGTGCAAATTTTCAGGTGTACTCGAGTGTTCAATCATCTTCTACCTCCAGGTCACGAAAGACAAGCGTGTCAATCTAACCTCCAGACAAGAAGATTGAACAGGCAGTCATTCATACCCCAAAATTTGCCTCCATCCACTCAAGAGATTTCATACATATATATTCAAAGATTCCTCAAGAGTTGATCAGACAAACTCTCTCCTAGACAATCAACCCAAACTAGGGTTTGGTATCCCTCAGGTCAAGATGGACTTCCAATATCTCCAATGGTCTTCATGCCTCCTCATATGTTTCAAAGATTCTCCATGTCAAGTTTCAAGCCTCACAAGTCAAGTTTCCTCGATAATTGCTCGATGGTTGAAAATCAGTATTGGACAAAAGTCAATCGTGGTCAACATACATCAAACTTCATAATTTTTGGTCAACATCCTCATTTTGAAGTTACATTCATCATTTGATCAAGGGTTGATCATGATTCATCAAGAAAACTCAAGATTTGCTCAAAAGTCCAACTTTCTAAATTAGGGTTTCTAGGTGAAAAGTCAATGAACTTTGACTGATCATAACTTTCATACTTTCTCATAAATTTTCCACCACCTCTTGTTTTGAATGAAATTCAATTCTATAACTTCATGTCTCACAAGAATGTCCAAAAATGCTTCATTTGAGAGGTATAGCTCAAAACATTATGTGTCATTTACAAAGTCAACAAAAGTCAACTTTTTGTTTTGGAAGATATATTGAGCATGGAAACTCCAATTGAGATGAGACCAAAAAGGTTGGTTAGAGGACTCTTATAGATTTCCAAAAAGTCCAAGAACACTCAAAAATGTGGAAAATTGAGCAAGATGCACCATTCACAAGTTGGGCAATTTTGAAGGAATGCACAAAGAGATACTTCTAAAATCAAATTTTGCAAATGGGCTTGCTTTTTCTTCATCCAAACTTATTCCTCATACAATTAGGAATATCCAAGCCCAATGCCACGAATTTTTGATTTATTTTTCTATTTAATTTGGAATTTATTCATTTAAATGCAAATTAAATTTAAAAATAAAGTATAAAATCAAAATAAATTGAAAGATTGATTTTTATTCTTTCCTTGAGGCTCAAGTAACTCACAAAGGCCAGCAATTTTTGAAAATTGATCAATATGGCAAGATTGGATTGGAAATTAATCAAATTTTGAAAATTTGATTTTGTACAAAAATCAATTTTGATTTACATTGAATGTTGATTGATTCTTTCCAAAAACCATGCCAAATTCATCCAGTATAAACGTGTGATGCATACCTATCAAGAGAGAACAGAAAAATTGCCCTAGAAACCCTATTCCAAAGCTCAAAAAACCGTGGTGCACAAGCAAGTGGTAACCCTAATTCCAGTCGATTTCAATCAATTTTGAGGTGTCCAACACATTCCTTGACATCTCCAGAATCGAATCAGACCTTCACTTTGCCAAAAACCATCAAGAATCGTGAAAACCGAAATTGGTTTGCTCTTGAAATTTCAAAAATCGTATTCTTTCATTCATGCATTATTAATGTGATTTGTGTTTGTTTTTGTGATCAGTGATGTGTTTGCAAGCTTTCTGGGTGCTTTAATCGAATTTCCATGGTCGGGAACACGCATTGCCATTGTTAGGATTTCCTGTGCCGTTTTAGGGTTTCACAAAATAGGAAAAATTGGACCACAAGACCAGTACCATTGCATTCGGAATGATGTTTCCAATCGAACCATGGTCTTAGATGTTATTTATATTATGTATGTTGTGTTTTTGATTTTGCCAGGGCCTGTAGCGTCGAGCAATGGCCGACGCCGAGCTTTCAAATATTCAAAACGAGGAAGACGATGGATGGCGCGAAGACGAGGCAAGTCAGGAAGCGACGCGTGTTATAACCCACTCCCTCCGGATCTCAAACAGTGAAGCACACATGGCGTAGTGGTAAAGGCGTGTACTGTTGGTAGATGCTCTCACATGTCTCCAGTTTGATCCCTGGCCATGACATTTCTTTTTACAAGTTTTCCAATCTCATATTTTTCCATATTTTTCTATTTTTTATATTATTTAATATTTTTGCATCATTTTAATTTCTTTTCATGATTTTATTTATGCATTAAAAAATTTTCAAAAATTATTTTCTTTTTGCATTTGTTTTCTGAAAATCTTTATTTAATTTAATAAATTAAAAAATACAATTTTGCATGCATATTTATTTTTATTCATATTTTTGCATTTAAATCACATTTAATTAGTTTTTAATTATTAAATTGCATCCAAAAAATCCCAAAAATTTATTTTAGCATATTTATATTATTTCCAGCATGTAATAATTTTCTCATATAAAATTTGCATTTTTTCTAACATTTTTTCTCTTATTCGATTCATCTCGTATTTTCCGATTTCTCGTTCTTTTACAGGTTGATCCGATTCAGACGATTCTTGCTTTATCATTTTATTTTTTTCAATAATGTAACTGTCTATGGGATGTAATAGTTTAAAATTAGGTCTTTATTTTCTGCATTTTAAATTATGTATCTGCCCCAAAGCCTTGTAATAGCGTAGGATTTACCTTTCCGCATCTTTACATTCCGCATTTTACTTTCCGCACCCTATCAATTGCTAGTAACTAGGCGTGTATGGCGAGATAATAATGAACTTAGCCCACTAATTTTCAAGATAAAATATCTGAAATCAACACACTTCTCTCACACATGCACCCCTTAGGGTAATTCTCTCTCGTTGCCTTTGCGAATCACAAATGGTCATGTCCCTCGAACGTAGAGGTATCCTAGCACCGTTGCCTACAAACAAATCATCATAGTCCCTTCGATACAAAGATCATAAGACCCACGATGTCGCCTCCGAATACATGATCTTGACCCTCGATAGTCGCCTACGAAAAATGATGATAGTCCCTTCGAATATGCTAGGATACTTCCTACAAGTTGCCTTCAATGACCATCCGATGTCCCTTCGAATGTCCCGCTTACATCCAATGAATGGAGTTACCTACCAACCAATGGTATGGCTAACGCTATTCTAAAGGAACGTGGAAGTACGAAAATGACCAATTCCGAGTGGGTAATAAGACTTTTAGTTGCTTGCTCTATCAAAATACTTTTTGCACCTCACACTTTTTTTTTCAAAGTTCAAACTCTTTTCAAAACAAAACATTTCCAAACACTTTGTATACACTCCTACATGAGTCATTACAAAGTCAAACCGAAATTCCATTTCAAAACATTTTTGTCAAACACACAGAAAGCAATTTTTAAAAAGTGATCTAGAGCAACTAAGAGCCCGTAGAATAAACTGCGGATGGAAAGGGGTGCTAATACGTTCCCTTTTCATAACCTTCTCCCTTACTCAGAATCTAAACGAAGGTCTTTTTCTGTACTTTTACCTTCCCTTAATTGGATAAAAATAAAAGTCGGTGGCGACTCTTGCTATCCGCACATTTGCGATACAAAAATCACTAAAAGTCAGTTCACCGTGTTACAGAAGCCATATTTATAGGTGATTCAAGAAGAGAGGAATAAATGAGGTGGTTGAGGCGTTGCATGCATGCATGCCACTTGTCAAGGAGGAGCCAAGTGGGATGGCGCCTCCCCTTTATTTTTGAACTAAGGCGCCATCCTAGATGGCTTGTGACAGGCTAGGTGGAAGGTAGGTTCAGCTAGGTGGCAGGTTGCATGCATGCAGGCTAGTGTGTCAGCTAGGTGGCAGGCCTATTTATAACTAGGCCTGTAAAAATCCAAAGGAGATGGCGCCTCCCTTGTGTTTTTACACATAGGAGCCATTCAACTTGGCTTTTTACAGACCTAGTCATAAATAGGTCTGTCCCCTAGCTGCCACCCTAGACTGCATGTGATTTTTTTTTCCCATCTATAATTATCCCACACAATCAAACACTTTTAGACACCCAAACATCTCACACATTCAAATCAAAAACCCAAATTTCAAACACTCAAACCCAGAAAAAATGTCATTTGTACCACAATATATTATCACTGTAAATTTCAATGGTGAGACATACAACAATGAGGTAGCCGGTTTTTTATTCAGAAATACTGAAAATATCCAATTTTGTCTAAATAGCAATGCGAATTTTTCGTATTTCAAAAAAAGACTCGAGACCAAACTTCGTCGAGGTCCGACGTCACACATTTTCTACCAACATCCTGTTTTTACTAGTGAGAACCAAGTAACATTTTACTAGGTAGCTGTTGAAGACGACGAAGATCTGCAAAACATGTTTTGTAATCATGAATATTCTGGGTACGACTCGATTCAGTTGTACGTCGTGTTCCAGGACATAGAGAGGGTTGATCCTACGGAGGAGGAACAAGCTGAGGTGGATGTTGTTGACGAAGAAGAGGAAGCAGAGGAGACGCAGTTCAACATCATGGTAAATGAAGAATCATAGGCCGAGGAAGAAAGCCAACTGCCTCCACATCAGATCTTCACACCACCTCCGTACATGACCACCCTCAACATGTGCACAGATGACCCTTCATCTGATATATTCTACAACCCCGAAGTGCAGTCAGATGCAAATTTAAAAGTCAAAGACAAATTTCGTTCAAAAGAAGATTGCGTCCGAGCAATAAAAAAGTTCCACATGATAAACAACTATGACTTTCATGTGGATCGAACAACAGCAAAGAGATACAGAATCATCTGTACCCACCCTGAGTGTAACTTCCATCTAACTGCATCGTATAGATTGCGTAGTGATTCCTGGGTGATAGGTTCTATGACGGAACACACTTGTGTTAATTCCACACAATCACAGGATCACCGGAAATTGAGTCATGATCTCATTTGTTAAGAAATCTTACCTCTTGTTAGTTGCGATCCTTCATTGAAGGTGAAAACAATAATATCCCACATCATTACAACATATAACTATACCCCCTCGTATAGAAAGGCCTGGTTAGCAAAAAAAACAAGGCTATCGAGCAAATCTACGGAAACTGGGAGGGTTCGTACAAAGAGTTACCTCGCTACATGAATGCATTGCGAACGTATGCTCCTGGAACAATTTATGCTCTGGAGACGACGCCGGCGTTTTCCCAAGATGGTACTTGTGTCAGCGGACATGGTATATTCAGTAGAATTTTCTGGGCTTTTCGACCTTGCATCACTGGGTTTGCACACTGCAAACCTATCATACGATAGATGTAACATGGTTGTATGGAAATACAAGGGCACCCTATCGATGGTCGTACGGGATGGCAACAATAACGTGTTCCCAATCGCCTATGCTCTTGTAGAGGCGTAGACCGAGCAACTTGAGTTTCTTCCTAAAGCATCTTCGAACACACGTAGCACCACAACGTGATCTTTGTCTAATTTCCGTGGCATGCCTCAATTGATAGTGCATAACAATCCGTCAACGGTTGGCACGACCCACCGTCTACACATGTTTATTGCGCAAGACATATCGTTCAAAATTTCATGCGCGAGATCAAAGATAAGCGTCTTCGGAAAACAGATGAATAAAGCGTACGCGCTAACACAACCAGGTTTTACATATTATCGCAGTTAGATCAGATTGGAAAACCCAGATGCAGGTGCGTGGGTTGATAATCTGCAGGTGGAAAAGTGGACACGGTCATACGACAATGGAGTGCGTTGGGGCCACATGACAACAAATCTAGTCGAATCAATGAACGGCGTCTTCAAAGGCATAAGACCACTCCCAATAACTACTTTGGTTAGTACAATATATTTTAGAATGGTCTCCTTGTTTGCAGAGAGAGGTGAAAAGTGGAACGCGGTGGTACAATCCGGACAAGTGTGGAGTGAAAGCTGCCTGAAATTTATTAAGGCCGAAAGTGCCAAAGCTAGCACTCATCTTGTTACAAGATTCGACCGACATAACCATAACTTCATTGTCAAAGAGACAATCGACCACAATGAGGGTTTGCCTAGACAAGAGTACAAGGTTAAACTACTATCTCGGTGGTGCGACTGTGGAAAATTTCAGGCCTTTCGAATGCCCTTCTCTCATGTCATTGCAGCGTGTGCACATATTCATCAAGATGCACTAGTACTTCTTTTTCCAATTTATAAGTCTCAGACCTTGCTCAACGTATACAACAATGCCTTCGAACTAGTAGCAAAAGCAGATTATTGGCCTGCGTACGAAGGGGAAGTAGTTTGGCATAATAGTCAAATGCGGAGAAATAAAAAGGGTCGTCCCAAGAGCAAATGTATAACAACTGAAATGGACGACGTTGATAAACTAGAAAGAAAGTGTGGTCTATGTCGTCAATCCGGACACAATCGAAAAAGTTGTCCCCAGCGTGCTACAACCTCAACATCCTAAAATTTGTATTTCACTTATCTGCACTTTTAATATTGTAACAAATCTTCTTCTTTCCATTAATTCGCATTTATTACAAACACCAATACGCAGACAACAAAATTAAAAACTACACGATTAAAACAAACAACAACATGAACTATGACGCATCAACAACACAAAAAATTATTTAAGACACTACAACTGTCAAAACAATCTCATCGGAACCATACATCATCGCAATAACGTCGACGTCTGTTTTGACTTCCTCCAACCAAATTCGAGATTGACCAGTTGCGAAGTTCATGGTTGTTCTCTTCCTCTGGATCCTTCTAATTTCATCACCATCTTCTATTTCTCCCTCTAACCAACGCATCAACTCTTTTTTCAGTTTGACCATGGTAAATATGTGCCAAAATTTCATTTTCATTGGAGGTTTTGAGTATCCATCTCTGGTATGGATGTATGGAGATGTCATGATAGAAAAAAAAGAGAGAGTAACAGAGAATAAGAGAGAATATGAGATGAGAAGTTGAAAAAATGTGAAAAATGAAGGAGGGATGGGTGTGTATTTATAAAAAAAAATACATGTAGGAGCCATCTGAAACGGCTCATACATGTACACCACAAGGAGGAGGCGCCATCCTGCATGGCTTATTGACAAGGAGGAGCCATGTGGGATGGCACCTATATACTAAGTATAAGAGGAGGACGTGTAATTTTGTTCTGAAAGTTGGTTATTTGCGTAAATTTTTTCAAAAATTAATTATTTTTGTATTTTTTTAAAAAAAATTGATTATTCCAAAAAAAAAAAATTCCTATGTTGTATGGTTATAAACCACAATGATGGAAAGTCAAAAATAACCGAAATTTTATTTACGTGAAAAAAAAAACTAAAACTAATTAATATCACCAAGAATTAAGATGTGATTAGCTACACACATTTTATTGAAATAAAAAACAGAAAATCTATCATCTTAATTTCTCAATTCTTATCAACAATTGTTATTAAATTTTGACGACAAATCGGACAAGTTGTTTTCCCCCCATGTAACCAAGAACTGAGGCAGGAGGAATGAAATTCATGAGCACATAAACCAAAAGGTTGAATCAACTCTCCTTTTTTAAATTCTTCCATACAAATCGGACAATTCTCCGTTCGATCTCCTTTAAAAATTTTAAGGAGAGGAAGCACTTTTAGTGTTCGTCTAGCATTCTCCGCTTTTCTGTTGAACGATACCTCATCTCTAACTTCTCGTCTATCATGATTCATGTTAGCTCGAGCATTTTGATTCCTTCTAGTTTCTTCGTTGGATATGTTATTTGAAGCTTGAACGCTTCCACAACACACTAGACATAATACATATAATAACATTGCTGGCAAGAATAACGATAATGCTAATAATACCTCCGACATAATTTATTAGTGAATCAGAAGAGTTAAAACAATGAACTCTCACTTTGTAATTTATATGTGAGGTTTGAACTAACTTTATTTGTTAAAAAAACAAAAATATTCCTTTTTTTCCTTAACGGTTTAAAATATGTTAGACTTTCTAAATGGTATATCCAAAACAATTCTCAAATATTATAGCGTTATGTTCAACTTTTTGTTACATATTATTTTCAATTTCTTATTCTATCTTTTGTTGATTAACAAAATAGTCGTTATTTTAGGCCCAATGAGAGTGATTTTCGACTTTCTGTTTCAAAAATTTTAAAAATTAAAAATAGTTTAATTTTAATTATAGAAACAAATAGTATATATGTATAGTATTTATTTAATAGTAATTTAGAAAATAGTGGTTGAATTTATCAACATAGTTATAATAATGGTTGAGTGGGTAGTGTTGTATATCTACACAGTTGAAAAATTTATAAAGTGGTTAACTTTAAATTTTAACTTTTCAGAATTGAAAAATTCTGGGAATTATTTTATTTTTATTTTATACTTTTCAAAATATTTTATTTAAAGTTATTTTAAAACAATCGTTAGCTCCCAAAGAAAGTCTTACATTAACACAGTTTAAGAATACACCCATAAAAAATGAAAATAACTGAATAGTATATATTATTAATATATTTAAATGGATGAAGTCTAAAGAAAAAGAAGAGGTTTAAATTTTATCAACTCAACTATGATAATTTATGTGTTTAATGTATTATTATATATTATTATAATTAAATAGAAGAATTTTGAGGTCCAAAGCTCTAGTCTATGTGGCTTGGCCTTTGGGTCGGCCCTGCTCGAAAGAGTTATAGGGGATATCAAATTCGTCATCTGATAACAATGAAGGTTTTTTAGTAAGAGTAGCGAAAAACAAGATGAAGTGGAATCTTCGCCAAGTGGGTCTGGTTTTTTTACATGTGGCATGGTTTCTTGGCCAAATCCTGCTTGGTTGGTGGGGAACCTTTCGGTTCGGACGAGGACAATTGTGATTTTGATAGGAGACGTGTTGTCTCCCTTCCTCCGTCTTATAAGTCTAAACCACGGCAACCCCCTTGCATGAAATTTTTTAAATTTTCAAATTCTATGTGTTGTAGTGTGCATTAAAACTTTTGTTTATAAAGAGAAAGAAAATATATTTTGGAGATTGCATAAACAGCGAAAATTGAAAAAGTCCAGAAATAAAATTTTCAAATCTCATATGTTGAAGTGTGCTTTAAAATCTTTGTTGATAAAGATAAAGAGATGTCGTCGTCGCAGCCAGTCAGCGGAGCTCTAGTAGGTGGTGGCGATACCAGACCATGGTAGGCTGATGGCGTTCAAAATCGGATGACGATAATAGGCAGACAGAGGCAGTAGGCGGTCAGGGTTTTCTGTACGACCAGGTCTCGGTCGATTTCAGGATATTTGATTGTTTCTCAATTAGCGTGTTTCGAGCTCTTTCAGTCCGTTCCATGGATCCACTGGTGAAAAGATTGTCTTTTTGGGCTTTGTATATTGTGTATTTTCTATTATAAATACATATCTCTCTTTTGTGTTTAAATGGGTGAATCTTAGATTTTACAGTAAAAATGGAAAACAAGGGTTTAGGATCTTCTCAAGGAAAACTTTAGAAAGCAAAAGGTTAAGAGAAACCTTTGGAGTTGTTTAAGGTTATTGGGAAACATTGGTTACACCTTGGGTTTGAGTTAGTCATATATTGAGAGTTTCAGAGATTGTGAAACACTTTGGTAGAAAATAAGGTTGTTATTTGGTGCCTTCAGGGCTGTTTTTGAGAATCTTGAAGGCAAAGGCTATTTCCTTAAAACTCATTTGTAATCTCTTGTAACAACTTTCTGAATATAGTAAATTGGATAGCATATCTCTCCCCATTGTAGATCATTTGATTGAATTAGGTAAACAAATCTTTCGTCTTTTTTCCTCATCTTATTCTATTATATTATTTGTGTATTAATTATTATAGATGTAGGCCATTTATTTTGGTTGCTACTGTTCTTTACCTCGCATATTGAAATTGAACTTTATCGTAATTCACAACAAGTGGAACCCACTGTGGGGACAAAGAAGTATTGTTTACAAGTGAGAACCATGTGTAAATGGAAGATCAAAATACTTTCTGATAACCACGACTTCGGGTTTTGGATAATTAAGATGCAACAGAAGTTTATCGATGCTTTAAAGAGTGAAGTATTGATGCCTGCAGGGCTTACATAGGTGCAGAAGACCGAGATGGTGGATAAGGCCAGGAGCTCCTGTAACGCCCTGTTTTTATTAATATTATATTATATTAATATTTTCGATTTACCGATCAATATTTATCTTGCGACGAGAATATTCATATTAATTAATATATCTATTAATTTATCTGGCGACGTTCCGTTCGGTCCGGTAAAAATATTATTCGGATCCGATATTTTAATTTCCCGGAATTATTTTAATTGATTGAATTAATTATATTAATGATATAATTGGTTAGGGGTGTGAGGAATAATTGATGAGATTTGGGTTTTCACCCTTGGCTTACTAAATAAGGAAAATACCATTATTAGAATCAATTCTTCTCATTTTCCTTCCATTCATAACACACCAAGCCAAACAAGAGCAAGAGAGGAAACTAGTAGAAACATAACTTATAAAACCACATTTCCTCATTTTCTTCCCATTTTTGTAAAACAAACCAAGAATAGAAACTTGAGAGTTTGAGAGAAAGAAAAGGGTTTTGAGAAGAAGAGCAAGGAGGAGAAGATGAGGAAGATCATGAGCTAGAGCTTGAGGTTGGGGCTTTGATGGAGCATCTTGCAATCAACCAAGCTTTCATGGTAAGGGGTTTGATTTCTTCCATTTCATTATAGTTAGGGTTTGATGATATATGTTAGATTTGAGAGAAAATTGATAGTTGGTTTTAGGGTTTGGTGGGTTGAATTGTTGAAAATGATTAAGAAATTTGAATTAGGTGTAGAGATTTTGGATGGGTTTCTATTAATATTGTAGTACTTGAATTATGAAATGGAAATAGTAATGGAAAACTATGAAAATGCTAGTTTTTTTAGTGTTATGTTTGATGAAAATGCTTAGTATTTGGTTTTGAAAACAAACTAATGACAGGTAGATATCTCTTAAAACTTAAGTGAGATGTGGATGTACGGAAAATTAAACTATTCCGTTGGGCAGGCTTTGTCACACCACAATGCTTATATGCTATGGTTTTGTGGACATTGCAGGTTTAAGTGTTTAAATAGGCAGTTATATGTTTACATACTATGTTATGATAAATCCCTCTTATATTTATTGTTACAATATAACAAACCGTAGCATGCTTACAAGTGTGGTAAGGCCCTTATAAATTTACAAAGCAGAATAAGGAAAAGTCATGGTAATGAGGATGTGACTACGGATAAGGAGGTACCCAATGATGAGGCAGCCGTCTCAATGTTGTGAGGCTTGCCGGGACGTGCGTCCCCTTAGGAAGTGGGAGGAAAAACGTGTTTTGCTTGTTTTGCTACTTGTCTGTTTTCCGTTTTCTATTTTACTGTCAATAATTATGTTCCTGCATAATTGTGTGGAAATGGATTCTGTTTCTTACCATAATGCCAATTCCACCTAGTAATCTTTTGTACCAATAAAATATAACTAGGACACGAGTTAGCCGATTAAATTTAGAACCCGATTATGTTCCGATTTTCCGATTCCGGTAAATTCGACGACGGAGCAAGTTGCTCCGAATTCAACGAAAATTGACGTGCTAGCTAAGTTTGACGTGTAGAATGTAGTGGTGAGGTTAGTTTTTAGAAATTACAAGTTTTTACGAAGCGACCCGAAATAGGCTAAATTACGGTAAATTGAACCGGATTTTGTTTTAGTGGATTTAAGGCACGTATGGACAATCCGTTTTCGACGTTGACGATTATGATTAATACCGGTTATTAGGAATTACTTTCGCGACGATTATTGGTGTTTTGTCTATTTTTCCATTTTCGGAATTTAGTGAATTAATTGATAACGATGCGGTGTTAATAAACGTAAGTTTTGCGAAGGTGTATTTATTAAAGAATACTTGTTGATATGCAATGTGATGATTAAATTGATGTTGTTATTAAATGCTTCCGATTTGTGAATGCATGACTTTTGATGAATTTATTAGTGATGTTTGCATAATGCAATTATGATGCGATGATATATTTATCTTGTTTTGGATAAATTATGGCGATGTGGGCTTTATGCCAATTTGGATGAGCGATGATGTTGTTTTGTGTTGTGTTATTTTATTGTCGAGTCACATACATTTCATAAGCGAAGAGGGCTTTTATGCCAAGCGATGATGGCTTTTATGCCGAGCGAAGATCGGCTTTATGCCAAGTGTCCCTAATTACGGACAAAGCGATGGGTACCACATGCATAACATAGTCGTGTCTCATGGAGTCGGTTATGTTTATGTTTGCGTTGTTTGGCGTTGGGTTTTTGTTGATTGATGGATGATATTGAATTGCGATGATATATGATATGATGATGTTTGTGATGAAGTTGTGAAGATGGGCTTTATGCCAAAAAGCGAAGAGGGGCTTTATGCCAAAAGCGAAGATGGGCTTTAGCCAATTTGTGATGATTTGTTTGCGTTGTTTATATTATTAGCATTATTTAATGTTGTTGATTGATGTTGTTGTTTAAGACTGCCGTGTTAATTAGAGATGTATTAGCTCGTGACGATTTCGTGGTGATGGAAGTTTATGTTTGTTGTGACGTTTATGCCGATAAGGTTATGGCGATAAAGTGTAGATTATACACAATAGGATGATTAGTAAAGTAAGTGAGTTTTGTTTATGTGTTGGAATTACACTTATTAATCTATACCCTTTATAACTCCGACAATATATATATATATATATATATATATTATTATCATGTCTTAATTATATGTTTTGGAGTATCTCACCCTTTACTTGTTTCGCCGTTACCTATATATTGGTAACGTGCAGGTTATGAAGACGGAGTCTATAGCTGCTGTTAGTCGAGTCGGTGTCGCTCTGATACGTAGCACTCGGGGGGAAATATTTATGTGTCTTGTTGTTGTTGTTTTATTATTATTCCTTTTGTGAATAAGAACCATAATTTATGAAAACATGATTTTGATGAAGAAGTTTAATAAAAGGAGGTGTTTTGATTTCTATGAATCATTTTATGTTTTCCAGCGATGCTATGTATCCGAGATTTATGCTTTAAAACAAACTGTTTAAAGTGCGTTGTTTTTGAAGGTGTAACGCCTCAGTATTTACTTTATGAAATTTTAAATTACTCTGATTTTTGTATATAAAACCTTGGGTAGATTTGGGGTGTTACAGCTCCATTATCTTATGCCTCAGAGAGTTCTAAGAAAAGTCTTTGGGGAGAAAATTGTGGTTTTTATGTGGCCAAAAATTGAATCATTCTATATGACTAAGTCTTTGACTCATAGGTTGTGTCTGAAACAACAACTATATTCATTCTGAATGGTTGATAACAAATCCATAGTTGAGCAGCTTAAATAATTTCACAAGATTATTGATGATCTTGAGAACATTTAAGTGAATATTGATGATGAGGACGAGGCTTTATTTTTGTTGAGTTCTTTACCTAGATTTTTTGAGCACTTTAAGGACGTCCTTCTTTATGGTAAGGAAGGTACTATCGCTTTGGATTGGATGAAGTCCAAATGGCGGTAAAATTCAAAGAATTTTCAATGGCAAAAGATTTGAAGATTGAGATAGTGGTGAAGGCTTAAGTGTGTCAAGAGGAGGAGGTGGGTGTAACGAGGTGTCCAAATCAAAGAGGTTTGACAAGTCAAAGGTAAAATGTTTTAATTGTTAGAAAATTGACCATTTTAAGAAGGATTGTGTTGAGAGAAGGTTCAATGACGATTTTGTTCAAGTTATAGTTTCCTTGGATGAGAATGGTTATGAGGATGTTGATGCCCTGGTTGTATCAAGTTTAGAAACTAAAGATAGTTGGGTCATTGACTCAAGTTTCTCTTATCACAAATGTCAAAGAATAAAATACTTCGAGACTTTAAAGACGGTGCAAGGAGGAGGAGTTTGTCTTGGTGATAATAAGGCTTGCAAATTTCATGATATTTGTATAGTCACACTTAAAATGTTTGATGACCATGAACTTAGTCTTCACAAGGTGAGGTATGTTCCATAACTCAAACTAAATTTGTTATCTATAAGTATGTTTGATGATTAGGCTATTGCACTAGATCTAAACATGGATAATTGAAGATTTCGCGTAATGGAATGATTTTTGCTAAAGGGTCTAAAATATATGGTATATATATTTTAGAAAATTCAAATGGTGTTATTCATTCATCATCAACTAGTGGAGGCTTTCATGACAAGAAAGAGATATGGAATTTGAGGTCAAGTCTTTATGAATGGCTTCAGATAGTTTTTGAGGAGTTTAATGAATTTTGCGTAAAACAAAGGATAAAAATGCATGTTACCTTCGAGTTGTTATTGAGTATTTGGGAAAGAGCTAATGTTAACACAACTTACTTGGTGGGTAGATAGTTTTTTTAGAGAAAGAATAGTAAAAACCAAGGGGTAAACCTGTTAGAAATTACAATAGAGAAAACACAGTTTGAGATGGAGTTTCCTACAATGGATGTCGAGGGAACAGTTACAGAGATCTCTAATTATAGTTTGAATCATGATAAGGTAAGGAGCTTGATTTTAGCATCTCAACGGGACAGTTGTGCTAGCCGTGAATGTTATGTTTTGAATGTAGCTGAAGGGTTGAAAGATTCATAAATAAAGACCTTCAGGTAGGCATTTGAAAGAAGGTGGAGTCAACGATGGTTGAAAAATCATACTTATGGGTTTGTTAAATCACCTAGACAGAAAAGGGTAATTGGAAATAAGTGGATGCAAGTGGTGAGATCATGATTCAATGGTCACTACAAGGAATGTGGTCCCCAGCGACGTAAAGTAGCGACGTGATTATCACGTGGGATAAAAAAACTAGTTGCGACGTGATAACCACGTCACAAATAATTTTAATAAAAAAAAATCAAGCCAATGCTATAAACAAGGAAGTCAGAGTTATTTTAAATAAAAAAACATCTGCGACGTGATACACATGTCGCTACCTAAAAGAAAAAAAGAAATAAAATAAAAACTGTAACGCTCTGTTGGAGGGAGATTTAAAATTTATTGAATTTTTGGTTGTGACATGATACCCACGTCGCAACGTTTTAGTGAGAAAATAACTCTGCTTTTGACTTGATTGATTATACAGGGTGACAGACTTAGCAATTAATTATTTTTCCGTTGGTAGTGTAGCGATGTGGCTATCACGTGGCAAGGTTGCGACGTGATACTCACGTCGCTACTTGGCATATAAATAGACCAAATTATAACACATCCATTTGCGCTTCTGTGTTGTTTCTTCTTCTTCCTTGCTTCCTTCTTCCTTGCTTGCTGTTTCTTCTTCTGCGTGCAAACTCAAACTAAATTTTCTTCCCCAAATTTTGTTCCTTCTCCACATTTTCTTCAAAGACTCCTTGATTTAGATTACAATATCATATAAGGTAATGATATATTGTGTAATTTTAATTTTATATATTCTGTGTATTTATTGGGTGATAAAAAATTTAATGAAATTTATTTTGTTTAAGTGGTAGAATCTTGGAGAGCAACATCAAGGAAGTTACAAGAAAAACAAGATTAAGTGAAGGATATACGAGAGGTATTTATGCAATTTATTTGTATTTTATATGTATTATATTTATTTATATTGTATTATTTTTATTTTATTTAGAAAAACAATTTTTTTTTTAAATTTTAGTGTTAGATTAATATTATAGGTTAGTATTTAAAAACAATATAAATTTTAAATTTTTTATATGTTAGTATATATAAAAAAAAATACGAAAATTGTAATATATAGTAAAATAAAAAATTTTAGAAAACACAAAATTAAAAATATTTTTTTATAGATATATATATATGTTAAAATATAAATTTAAAATCAAATTTAAAAATAGAAAATGAAATTTTTATATATATTAAAATAAGAATTTATAAAAACATAATTAAAAATATATATTATAGTATTGTTTTAATATTATTGTTATATATATAATAAAAAGTATATATGTTATATTATTGTTTTTTATATTATATAATAAAAAATTTATATTTTACATTAGAATATTTATTTATATGTTAGTATATATATATATATATATATATATATATATATATATATATATATATATATATATATATATATATATATATATAAACGATAATTTTAATATATAGTAAAATAAGATGTTTTTAAAACAGAAAATTAAAAATCTTTTATAGATGTATATATGTTAAAACATAAATTTAAAAACAAATTTAAAAACAAAAATTTATATTTTATTTATTATAGTAGTTTTAGTTTTTACTTATATGTTAAAATTATGAAAAAATTATATATGAAAATAAGAATTAATAAAAAAAACATAATTAAAAAGTATATATTATATTATTGTTTTAATTTTATTATTATTATATATAATAAAAAGTATATATGTTATATTATTGTTTTTTATATTATTTCTATATAATAAGAAAATTATATATTTTACATTAGAATTTTATTTATATGTTAGTATATATATAAAAAATATTGTTATATATATAATAAAAAGTATATATGTTATATTATTGTTTTTAATATTATTGTTTTATATATAGTAAATAGTATATATGTTATATTATTGTTTTTGATATTATTGTTATATAATAAAAAATTATATATTTTATATTAGAATATATATTTATATGTTAATATATATATATATAAAAAAACAAAATTTATAGATGTATATATGTTAAAACATAAATTTAAAAACAAATTTAAAAACAGAAATTGATATTTTATTTATTATAGTAGTTAAAGTTAAAGTTAATACTTTAATATATACTTTAATATTTAATTAAACAAAATTAATATTTTTAAGAATAGTAATTAAATAGTATACGTTTAAGAATATTATTAACATGTGAGTTAATATTTCTAATGAAAAAGACAATGATTGTATAAATGTGCAGTATGGAATATTATCGGTATTATCGTAGTTGGATGTATGATAGAACATATCCAGGAAGAAGTGGAGTTAAACCCAATTTTATAGAAGGAGTTGATGGGTTTATTAAGTGGGCGTTTGCTCAGGAATGTTGTCGTAGCGAAGGAGGGGTTAGGTGTCCTTGTCTTAAATGTGAATGTAGACCAATAATTAGTGACCCAGAGGAAGTAACACGTCATCTGCATAGAAGGGGATTCATTGAAAATTATTGGGTTTGGACGTATAATGGTGAAAAACTACCGGGTAATGTACCAGAGACTAGCAACACGCATGCTTCAAGTAGTCGACCGATTATGGAGTATGAGGAGAACTTTAATTTGATCGGTGAGATGGTTGAGGATGCTTTTGGTGTGAACGTGACATATGATGAACCTGGAGATTTTGACGGGGAAGAGTTGCCGAATGAGGAAGCGCAAAGATTTTATCAATTGTTGAATGAGATCAATACGCCGTTGTTTGAGGGGTCGTCAGACTCAAAACTATCAATGTGTGTGAGATTATTGGCCACCAAGTCAAATTGGAATGTTTCTGATCAATGTCTGAAACATTTTGCAAAAATGATGTTGGACTCCACCGCTACGAAAGACAACTTGCCTACAAGTTATTATGATGCAAAGAAGTGTGTGTCGAAGTTGGGTTTAAAAGTAAGAAAGACTGACTGTTGCATTAACGGTTGCATGTTGTTTTATGACAATGAGTTTGGTACTCAAGATGGATCATTAGAGGAGTGTAAGTTTTGTAATAGTCCAAGATATCAAGTTCGCAGTAGAGCCGTTAACAACAAGCAAAAGCATGTAGCAGTAAAATCCATGTTTTATCTTTCTATAATACCAAGGTTAAATGAATGTTTGCTTCAATGCACAGTGCAAGTCAAATGACATGGCATCATACAAACCAAACAAGTTCTGGCACTATGCGACATCCATCTGATGGTGAGGCATGGAAGCACTTTGATCGGACACATCCAGATTTTGCTGCAGAACCTAGAAATGTCAGGCTTGGATTATGCTCTGATGGTTTTGCCCCATACGTGCAAGCGTCGGGAAGTGCGTATTCTTGTTGGCCAGTTATTGTAACCCCTTACAACATCTCTCCTGAGATGTGCATGACAAAACCATACATGTTTTTGACGTGCGTTATTCCAGGCCCGCACAGTCTAAAAGTCGGAATTGATGTGTACTTACAACCTTTAATTGATGATTTGAAGAGGATGTGGATTGGAGAATGGACTTATGATATATCACGTAAACAGAACTTTACATTGCGAGCTGCCTTGATGTGGACTGTTAATGACTTTCCAGCATATGGCATGTTGTCTGGTTGGGGTACGCATGGAAAAATGGGTTGTCCGCATTGCATGGGATACACCAAAGCATTTACGTTGGATAAAGGTGGGAAAAGCTCGTGGTTTGACTGTCACCGCAGATTCCTACCAGCAAATCATCCATATAGAAGAAACAAGACAAATTTTAATAAAGATGTACGAGAGAAAGATTTGCCTCCGCCTCGATTGCCACCAGGGGTTATATGGAACCAAGTTTGTGAACTACCAAAATTTACCGATACTGGCAAAGCATGCCGAATTGAAGGATACGACGTCACCCACAATTGGACAAAAAGAAGTATATTTTGGGATCTTCCGTATTGGAAAGATAATTTGTTGCGCCATAATCTTGATGTTATGCATATTGAGAAGAATTTTTTTGATAATGTATTTAACACAGTGATGGATGTGATAGGAAAAACAAAAGATAATGAGAAGGCCAGACAATACATGGGAATTTGGTGTAACCGAAGAGAGTTGGAGTTGAAGCCTCAACCGAATGGAAAATTATTAAAACTCAAGGCTTGTTTCAGTCTGACTTCCCAAGAAGCTAAAGTGGTTTGTCGATGGTTAAAAGAATTGAGAATGCCCGATGGGTATTCATCAAATTTAGCAAGGTGTGCTGACCCTAACACTGGAAAATTACATGGTATGAAAAGTCATGATTGTCACATTTTTATGGAACAATTGCTACCAATTGCATTTGGATCGTTACCCAAACATGTTCTTGATCCACTAACTGAAATTAGTCAATTTTTAGAGATATTCGCCGCCTTTAAAAGTGGAAGACATCATTAAGTTGGACCAAAACATTGCACTCATTCTTTGTAAGTTGGAACAAGTATTTCACCGGTTTCTTTGACTCCATGGAACATTTACATGCATCTTGCATATGAAGCTTATCTTGGTGGACCTGTTCAATATAGGTGGATGTATCCGCTTGAAAGGTTCATGGGTGATTCAAAGAGATCAGTGAAAAATAAAGCTAGAGTAGAAGGATCTATATGTGCACATTACTTGCATCGGGAAACATCACATTTTTGCAGTCACTATTTCAATCACTTGATGTTAACTCCTAGAATCATACGAAATCCTGTAAATGTCAATTAGAGGAGTCAATTCACCTTAACATGTGAGGCTCCTCACTCAACCATGTGTCCCCCACCCCCTCAGAGTCAGGTTGATCCTATGTCCCTGGCCAGTACTCAGGGTTTTGTCCCATTACTCTCCTCCCATACATTCTTGTCTGGGGTACCTGCATCATTTGTGCCACCTGGAGGCCCCGGTTTCCTTTTCCCACCGACTCAGATGCCATCATCCTTCCAGCATGCGGGAGGATCTAGTTTTCCTTTCCCACCAACTCAGATGCCATCATCCTTCCAGCATACGGGAGGATCTAGTTTTCCTTTCACATCGACCCAGATGCCTTCATCTTTCCAACAGACTGGTGTCCCATCATCCTTCCAGCGGGCAGGAGGACCCAATTTTCCATTTCTACAGACTGGTGTGCCTTCATCATTCCAGCAGGCGGGGGGACCCGGTTTTTCATATCCCACACAGATGTCTTCATCCTTCCAGCAGGCGGGAGGGTCCAGCAGCCCACATACCACACATATTGGAGGATCCAGCAGTCCACGTCCGACACAGGCTGGACGATCCCCTAGTCCACGTCCCACACAGGCTGGACGATCCCCCAGTCCATGTCCCACATAGGCTGGAGGATCCTGTGCCCCACGTCCTAGACGGACCGGAGGATCACGCACCCCACATCCCATACAGGCTGCTGGATCCAGCACCCCACGTCCTACATATGTACCTGCACGTGAGGCTGACGGTGATGCAGATGTGGTAGCTGATGATATAGATGGAGCTGATCTACATGGGAGAGATGATCCGAGTGAGACTCATGTCATTGACGGGAGATTTTGGATTTGGCCTGAAGGAAGCAAGTAAGTTTCTTATATAAACTTTTATTTAAGTACATATTCATTTTAATTTTTTGTATAAATTTATAATTAATATTGTTTATTCAAAATCTTGTTGTTTAGTTTCGCGCCGAGTCGGACTGCTGTCAAGGTTATTAATTATATAATCCAGCAGATGTATAAATCATTTTGGAGGAACTTTGGCGAGGTTACAAATAAAGAAGAATGGTTTAAAAAATTTAAGGTATTGTTATTTATTTAAGTTTTAAATTTAATATATTTTTTTAGTATTGTTATTTAAGTCACATTTTAATGATAATTACTTAACTTTTTATTTTAATGTCATACAACATTGCATGAAAAATGTGTGTGGGATCCGTTGAATGAGAAAATTATGAAAAAATCTATTATAGCAGAACTTCTAGAAGATTTTCTGATATAATGCGGCGGGTTAGGGAGAATTATGAGCTTCATGGTATCCGTCCTAACTGGATAGGCGTAGAGGTTTTTGGCGAACTTCTTACATATTGGGGTTCGCCAGAATTCAAGGCTAAATCCGAAACTTCTAAGAAGATGAGGGCATCTGAAAAGGGGGGATATGTCAATACTGTTGGAAGTATTAGTACTGCGGAGCATGTCCGGCGGATGGTAAAAATTACTAATTTTTTAAGTTATATTTTTATTCATAATATTTTTTACTAATTATTTTTAATTTTATTGTTTAGACTAAGGAGTTGGGGAGACCACCATTGATCATTGAGTTGATTACGAGGACTCGGACAAAGAAATCTGGAGGTTTTGTCGACGAGCGCACACAGAGAGCTTTTGTAAGTTATTTAATTTATGTTTTTCTTAAGTTAATAACAAAATTAGTGACGTTATTTTCACGTGGCAACCTATAAATTGTGGCGTGATTATCATGTGGCAACTGATAAATTGCCACGTGAATGATTTTCATGTGGCAACTGATAAATTGCCACGTGAAAATCACGTGGCAATTCATAAGTTTATTTGTGAAAATCACGTGACAACTTTTTAATATATTTGAATTTAGTATAATATATATATATATATATATATATATATATATATATATATGGATTTTTTTTTTAATTTTATTATTTAATGTATGTGTAGGATGATTATCAGACATTGCTTGCACTTTTTCTAGAACACAATCCTCAATATAGGCCAGCAGAGGGGGAGCCGCTTAATGGTGATGTTGATTTCTATATTTGGAATGAAGTAGTTAATGGAAAAGGGCCTAATGGTTGCTTTTTTGCGGGTGGAAATTTGGCCGCCGGCTTGAGAGTTGGTGATCGTAATCTGTTTCAACGACTTAGAGATGGAGAGGGAGGGTCACGTCAACCGAATCTAACACAGGATCAACTTGAAACAGTAAGACAATTGGCGGCAAGTGAAGTGAGACGCGAAATGGAGGCCCAAATGACGACAATGAGGCAAGAGCAGGAGCAGCAGTTGGAGATCATGCGGAAAAGGCAATCTGATATGGAGGAGCAGATGAGAAGGTTTATGCAAGGTGGTGAAAATCAAAATGTTCCTGATACACAACCAGATAATGACGGAATTGATGATTTTGATTTTGATAATTATCCGGGTGAAGATGCCCCGTGAAAACATTTTATTTATTTTGTTTTTAAATTTGCATTTATGTAACATATTTATTTTTATCATTTTAAATTATTAAATTATATAACATTTTATTATATGAGTTTATTTTATAAAATTTTATTATTCGAATATCTAATAAAATAATATTATTATAATAATTTTAATATATAAATTTTATTATATAGATTTTATTATATAAATTTTATTATATAAATTTTATTATTTAAATTTTATTATATAAATTTTATTATATAAATTTTATTATATAAATTTTATTATATAATTTTTATTATAAAATTTTTATTATTTAAATTTTATTATATAAATTAATTAATATAAAAAAATAATTACTAAATAATTTTTTAAAAAACAAAAACGTCACCTGTAGCGACGTGAGAATCATGTCACAAATTTGTGGCATGCAAACCACGTTGCTAATAAAGCTGCCACTTGTCTTTCCCTATGCAAAGCCTTTGCGACGTGAGTACCACGTCACAACTTTGTGACGTGGGAAGCACGTCACTACAAGTTGCCACTTGTTCCCCAGCGACATAACTCACCACGTCGCTGTTTTTTTTTGTGACGTGTTTTTGAAGTTTGCCACGTTATTTTCACGTGGCAAATGAGCTTCTTTTTTGTAGTGGGTGGCTTGAATTTGATCAAGGTTGTTGACTAGATTTTCAACATGGTAGAGAGCATCAATGTTGTTGTTGGTTAAATTGACATTAACACAGTTTCAAGTCAAGGTGGAGATTGTTGAAGTGTGCCTTAAAACCTTTGTTGATGAAGAGAAAAAACATATTTTGGAGATTACATAAACAAAAAAATTTGAAAAGTCCATAAAGTTCCTCAAAAAGTGAAAATTTGAAATTAGGAAAAAATCGGTCAAGAGTCACTAGGGCTGCGGCGGTGAATGGCCGACAAAGCTTCGGTGGGCAGCGACGCTATACTAAAGTAGGCGGCGATGGTCAAAATCGAGCGGCATAGGTAGGTGGTAGGCTTGACAGCGACAACGATTAGAGTTGTTTGACGATGTCAACCAATCTGTACGACCAATTTTGGGTCGACTCAGTTCGATTTCGAGATTTTTGACAGTTTCTCATTTTGCGTGTTTTGGTCTCTTTCGGTTTGTTCCATGGATGCATTTGGGAATGAGTTGTGTTTTTGGACTTTTTTGTTGGGTATTTACTATTATAAATATGTACCTCTTTTTTGTGTTTAAAAGGGTGAATATTAGAGTTTACAGGAAAAAGGGAGAGCAAGAGTGTAGGGTCTTCTCAAGGAAAAACTTTGGAGTTGTTTAAGGTTATTGGGAAACATTGGTTACACATTGGGTTTGAATTATTCATATATTGAAATTTAGAGAGGTTGGAAAATACTTGGGTGGAAAATACGATTGTTTATAGGAATCTTGAAGATGAAGGATATTTTCTTATAACTCGTATGTAATCTCTTATAACAAATTTTTGAATATATTAAATTGGATAACTTTTATCTCCCTCATAGTAGATCGTTTGATCGAACTGGGTAAACAAACCTTTCTCCTGTTTTCCTCGTCTTATTTTATTATATTATATATGTATTGATTATTATTAACGTAGACAATTTATTTGTTTGCTACTATTATTTGTCTCACATATTGAAAGTAACCTTGTCGTAATTCAGAACACCTTGGTTTTGCATAAAAGTGACAGGATATACTTTTTGGAAAAGTAAAACAAAAGTTATACTTTCTCTCGTAAATGCTAGAGGATCTTTGATATCTCCTCCAAGCACTCACGCGAATGTGACAACTTGCACAATTTTTAATGCTTTTAAGACTATGTACAATAGTTTTATTATTCAACACCATAATTTTTCACTTTTTATCATCCACATCATCTTCTCTTTCTTCCACCTAATAATTCAATGCTCACTCAATTTTTACTCACTACAACAGTTTTGTTTAATAAAATTCAACACCCTACCCCACCACCATTCACAACACACTAAAAATTTAAATAATAACAACAACCAATATGATTTTGCAAAGTATTGTATGTGGCCCTCAGTCCCTCTCATTCAACATGTTGAATCTTTCCAACACCAATTAATCCACGTCATTTTTGTTGTATCCCAATTTTTCCCCCTAATATTCTTTCATACTTCATACCATTGCATTGCACAAAGATCACAAATGGTCTCCCCCTCTCTTTTTCCTATCTTTGGGTTTACCCTTTGGAGATCACGAAGCACCTTGTGGATGTGTTTATTTCTTGTGTGTGATTATTTATACTTGGCTAATCATAATGTGTATATCATTTGTATTCTAGATGTTAGGATGTAGGTGAATGGTGCACAAGTTTCTTATTCAAGGAGTCAATAGGTTCATGTGTTTATTTCCATGCCTTATTTCCTTAATTCTCAAGATTGTTAAATTATTGTCTCTCATTTAAGACTTCTCTTGTCATCAACTATGGCCTCTTGTCTTGAGTGCATGCTTCATGCTTGAAAAAGATCATCAAATTTGAAGAATTCTCCATACTTTGGCCATCCATCTTGAAATTAGGGTTTTGGCCTTTTGAGGACCATATCTTGGTGTTTGTATGAAGTTTGTGGATGATTTCAAAGTAATTTGATTCTTAAAGGGACTTCTAATACAATTATACTTTGATCCAAGGATTTTAATTGATGAGATGATTGTTTTGGAGGTCTATGATTGCCAACTCTCTAGATTATCACTTCATCTATCTTGTATGACTTCAAAGGATCATAATTTGGTTATCCTTTGTCTCCTTGAGCTAATTCTTCATTCACAATGAACCTAAGAATGTCTAATACAACTTAGTTCAATTAGTAGGAAGATAAAATGCTTGGAAATTGGCCGAAGAAGTCAAAAGATTACAAGTCCTTGATGAATTTCTCAATTTTGATCAATTAACTTCAAGATACCATATCTTGATCATTATTTATCATCTTGAGGACATTATTTTTTCATAACAATATTGAAGATATGAACTTTATCTCCATTTAAGTCTCAAGAATTGAAAGTGTTTGGAAGTTGCTTGAAGAAGTCAAAAGATTATAGGTCATTTCACAAATTTTTCTCAACTCCACAAGGCCATAATTTCTTCAATTTTTGGAGTTTTTGGATGATTCTTTTAGCAAAATGTCATTCAAGAGGTCTACTTCATATCATCTTTGAAAATCAAAAGCAAATTTTGAATGGAATACCATGTTTGGATTGAAAAGATTATAAGTAACGTTTTGTGAAAGACTTAGAATGTTTTCTAAGTGTAGAAACTCAAATGTTTTCTCATGATTTCAAAGGAGCATAACTTCTAGCTCAAGATTCCAAATTCCATATTTCCAAGTGCATTGCAAAGATTATAACCTCAGCTTTCCATAGAGTCCAAGATTGCATCATAAAGGTCCCTGAGCAATGAGCTATACAGGTTT
The DNA here is from genome assembly GCA_021764765.1 of Vicia sativa. Lineage (NCBI taxonomy): Eukaryota > Viridiplantae > Streptophyta > Magnoliopsida > Fabales > Fabaceae > Vicia > Vicia sativa. The sequence continues at coordinate 12,227,691 of CM038794.1, forward strand.
GAAAGAGGCTCTATGACATCCAATTTTTGGTTCGAATCAGAAAATTGTCACAAGTAAACTTTGATTACAAGGAAAATTACTCAAAGTTTAGATGCTAAACATGTTTATCTAATTTCCCAGTTGCGTTTTGATGCAAATTGCACTTGAAATGAGGTCGTTTTGATGCCTTTAGAGTCACACGTTTGGCATGATTCCAGCTGACTTGTTTTGCATGAGTTCACCACAATTCCTTCTCATTCATCACCATTAATTCTCCTATAAATAGAGGATCATTCCTCACTCATTTCCTCAAGCTTTGATAGCCAAAAAACCTCTGCCAAACTCTCTCCCTAACCATATTTTCGGCAACATTGTTTTCACTCTCAAAGCCCTTCCAGTTTGAAATTAACCATTGATTCTACTTCCTTTAACCTAACTGAAGCTAACAGAACAGGAATTGTGCCTTGAATCTTTCTGAGTCGTGCTAACCAAGTCAAGTTTTAGAGCTTTGAAAGTGAACTTCATTCAGGTAAGAATCTTCATCAAATCGTGTCAAATCAAGTTCTATTGCATTCTCCTCATTTTCCTGATCCTCGTGATCTTCATCATTTGCATTTTCATTGAGAGTTGACTGAGAATTTCTGAAAATAAAAGCTCACTATTATTCTGGTTTTCTTCAAATTTCTCTTCACTTAGTGTAAATAAATTTTTTGCGAGCATGTGGTTGAGATCGTCTTGAAGAGACAAATCCAAGGATACCACTCATGTACATTAATTTTATGGTTTGAGGAACTCGAGTTTGAGGGGGCTGGAGGTTATAGATGACCTACGTGTCTGTCTTCAACCAATGATAGGCAGCCATGTAATATTTTCAAATTTGATCCGGTGATAACGTCTTACCATGCAGGCGTCTCTGGAGCCCTTGGATCTGATTACTTTTGTGAGTCAACATCGACCCAACGTGTGACATTATTTCTTGTTTTATTTTTTTAATTTGTGATCCAGTGTGAAAACCAAGGAGGTTCATATCAAGCACAACGTGTCATGTCCATTAGATGTGATTACTAACGCGTTTTGACTGTGATCTGATGGTCGATATTTTTTGACTTTTATTTTTATTTTCTAATTTTATATTTTAAATGTTTTAAACTTCAAAAAATCATAGAAAATTCATATTTGACTCAAAAATTATGAAAGAATTCACAAAAATATTTTGAAATATTATCTTTCTGATTTTTATTTTTTCATAATTTTATTTTCATATTTGATATTTTTTATGATTTTTATCTTTTATTTGATGTTTTTAATTGTTTAAAAAAACTTTTTGACATTTTAAAATTCTGAAAAATTATGGAAGGATCCAATGGTCATTTGACAAATATTGGTGACCCCATTTTATTTTTATTTCTGATCTTTTTATTTTTTTTGCCATATTTGGTTTATTTCACCTTTTATTTTAATAGTTTCTGACTATAAAAAATTCTGAAAAAATTTGGCAACACTTGTTGACCTTTGTTTGACTTTAGGAAATTTTCTTGGAATTTTATTTTGATGTATGAATACTATATATGTATTTCGTCAATAAAATCTAATTAATTAACCTAATTTTAAATTGTATTTTATTCATTATTTAAATTTCTTTAAATTTCTTTTTTTTACTTTGCTGATTTTAAACTTATTTGGAGTCATAGACTTCCTCAACATCAATGAAATTTGGGTGTTGATAGATCTCTTGACCAAATCCACCAAAAAAGTTGGTTGATTTTGAGGAAGCAAGACCGAATAAATTAATCTGATGCATTTTAATTTTACTGATGCATTGTAAATTAATCTGATTTTGAGGAAGCGAGACCGAATAAATTAATCTGATAGATATACTTTTACGCATTTTAATTTTAGCATTTACATTTCATGTTATTTTTCTTCTTTGCTCATTTGAGCATTTTATTTTCTTGTTATTTTGTATTTGCTCACTTGAGCTTTATTTTTCTTTTTTCCAAGATACCTAATTGATCTGAATAAATGATCAGAATTGGAGACGGCCGGAACGGTTGATGATTCTTCGAGCAAGTTGATGTTGAGGAGAGGGTGGTGTACCTGCAAGGAACTCTGATGTTAAACTAAGCAAATGTTCAAGGAAGAGGGTAGAAAATATTAGGGTTTTCAGTGTAAGAAACTGATATCTTGACCTCAAAGATATGAGGGTTTATATAAAGGACATAGGAGGATTCTCGTTGGTTGCTATATTTGGGCCGAGATACGCGGATCCGCAAATATAGTCGTTCGAGCTGACTAGGTCAAGACCGAACAGATATGCCCGTAACTAGACGTTATGTCAAGCATGGATGACATAACGGGAACAGTTTACGATGGGACAAGCAGTGGATTAGCTCGACTTATGTCGAGCAGAGTATATGCAATGCGGGCAGCTGGGAGCCTGAATACGCCGTTGAGGCCTTATAGGTCGTTATAACTAAGGAAGGAACGACCTGCCAGAAAGCTTTCGGGCAGTCCAGAACACTAATAATTCAACTTAAACCTAAAAAAACTTTTAATTGGACTTGGTTACTATCCTTATGCTCAGAGTTTGATCTTTGGACGTAGGATTAGGACCCTTACCTCAGCTCGGAGATTTATGTTCCCTTGGTTTTATTCTGTCTTGCTTAGTTATTATCTTTGTATGCAGGTTATTCCATTATACTCGATTAAGAGTGGATTTCCTCCAAATATAACAGTTAGTCTGTCCGTTTCTTTTCTTGAGACATGAATTCATCTGAGACACTGATTGATCTGAAGCTTGGTTTTTTTGTATGGTTATTTGTTGCTTATGTGGTAATCCAAAGGATGGGATATGGTAGTGGATCTTGATGTCAAGTACTAGATTTCTCACCCTATCAGATCTTTCTTTACCCTTACCTTTTACTTTATGCACTTAGGTTAGCCTCTTCATCTCCTCCCATATTCTTTAATTTTCAAAATCTTCCCTCTTTTTCAAAGGATTCTTGTTTTCAAACTCGAACCGCTTTCATAAAAAACTTGGACTTAGGTCCATGAAATTTTCAAACTTCTTTTTCTTAATAAACTTTCAATTTATTTAATAATACTTTGACTTTTCTTTTGATAAGACTAAAAAATACCTAACCTCATTCAAACTTTTTGAGCCCTTTGTGACTTTTCTAACAAACATTTTCCTAAAATCAACCAACACACAACTTTAGTCTTTTTTTACCCGAACTCATTGAGTTTTGATTTCAACATTGCACATTATTGGTATGTAGGCCTGAAACTCATTGGAAGTTCTATCAAACCAAAAATTGTAAAAAAAAAAACACTTCTTTTCTCACCCCCACATCCATTTTGTACACATACTCTTTTTAGCACAAATATACTAATTTTCAAAAAAAATAAGTACTTGTGGAGTACCGTAGATGCTTTGGGTGCCTAACACCTTCCCTTTGCATAACTAACCCCTGGTCCCAGATCTCTGATCTTTTGTTAGGATTTTATTTGCTCTTTTGACTAGTCCTTTGGATAAAATAAAAGCGCGGTGGCGACTCTTTTGTTATTTTTGACTTAAGTCAATTCAATGGCTGATAATCGCAGTTTTTGTCGCTACATAAAAGTGGCGAATCTGTTGGGGATGTTTGACCTATTGCTGGACCATATCTAAGTGGGTTGACCCTTTTTTTATTTGTATATATGTGTTGTATTTGCTATATTTGTTGTATATATGTTTGTCTGGATTTTTTTGGTTTTCAGGGGTGCTTGGTGATCTTCTTTTTGAGTTCTATACTAGTCGGGAAAACTTAAGATAGGATGGGCGATATAGTCATGTTAACTTTTAGGGAGAAATCCCGAAGAAGGAGACATGAAATCCTCCACTCAGTGGAGACCTCCTTGACTGTGGTATTTTGTTTACCGAGCGATCGGGAAGACATGACTACTTTTGACCTGAAAGTCCTTGAAGCTGAGCAGCCGTAGAACCCTTAACCTATACTAGCCTTTCTAGGGGTAGTGCGGGGACTATTACAGAGTTATCCAGAAGTGGTCGCTACGTGATACTGCACTCAGACGAGTTTCACCTGACGGTGTTGCTAATTACCGAGTACATCAGGAAGTTAGTAGTATTCAATGGAGGAATGAAAACTCTGGGGATTCCTTTTAGAACCTTGATCTATAGGTGACAAATATTAGAATACCTTGTGGGTAGTATCCTATGAATCCATTCTCGTGACTTCGAACTTATCGACCCCCATGTTTGTGATATTTGTGTGAGATTGTTGCATCATACATTCATGCACCCATACACATTTTTTCAAATAGATGTGCAAGGAACTTAAGACTGACCTTTGCAAATATATCAGGTATACTTTGACTATGGATTATGGACAGAGGAGGACTTGGAAATACAATTTCAAGGAACCTAAGATTGAGGGATTGCTGAGCTTGATTGATGAGATTGAGAGTCCAGCGGATTTCTGGAAGAAGTATGGGACTATTATATCTTTGATGAAGTTGGAGATGAAGAATGGTCTTCTATATACTTTGGTCCAATTCTATGATCTATTATACCATTGCTTCACTTTCCTGACTACCAGTTAGTTCCTACCTTCGAGGAGTATTCTTATCTTTTTGGTCGACCTATTACTAGTGCAATTCCTTTCACCAGTTTGGAGGAGGAACCTAAGTCTCATGAGATTGCTGCTATTACCCATTTGAAGAGGTCTGAGATTGAAGACAACATAATTACCAAGGGGTGTATCAGAGGATTACCGACTTCTTTTCTTCTGAAGAAAGCTCGTTATTTTGTTGATATGAAGAGTATGGAGGCTTTTGAAGCCATATTTTCCTTGCTTGCCTATGGATTGTTCTTATTTCCCAATGTTAAAAACTTTGTTGATGTTAATGCTATCAAGATCTTCATGATTGGAAATCCAGTTCCCACACTTCTTGCTGAGACTTATTATTCTATTCATTTTTGAAACTTTCGTCGAGAAGGAGATATCATTTGTTGTGCACCATTGTTATATCGTTGGTTTGTTTCTCACTTACCTACAGATGATGCTTTTTGGAGTCCTAGAAGGGAAGCTTGTTGAGTGCCGAATATTACGGCTCTCACTCATTTTGATATTGTATGGTATCGTCAGGTTTATTATGATGTAGATATTATTGACAGTTGTGGTAGCTTTCCCAATGTGCCTCTTCTTGGTACAAATGGATGTATTAGCTACAATCTTGTTCTTTCACATCGTCAGCTTGGTTATCCGATGCGGGATAAACCGAAGAGTATTCATGTGAGTGGCTTTTTTCTTAAAGAGGGTGAAGACCAAAATGCATCTAGGAAGGATATAGAGAAATCTTGGCATCATATTCATAGGAAAGGAAGAGAGAATTTAGGGCAACAAGAGGAATTTGATGGGATCCCTGAAGAGGTTTCTCGGTTGCTTGAGCGCGAGGAAAACATCATTCAGCCATACAAAGAGCCATTGGAAGTCATTAACTTGGGTTCTGATGAGGACGTGAAAGAGGTCAAGATTGGAGCATTGCTACATCCTGAGGTGAAGAGTCGTTTGATGGACATGTTGAAGGAATATGTAAATATCTTTGCTTGGTCGTATCAAGACATGCCAGGGTTAGATATTGATATTGTGGAGCATCATTTACTATTGAAGCCCGAGTGTCCGCCAATCAAGCAGAAGTTAAGGAGAACTCATCCTGATATGGCAATAAAGATTAAAGAGGAAGTTTTAAAGAATATTGATGTAGGTTTCCTTGTGACATCAGTTTATCCTCAATGGATTGCCAATATTGTGCCAGTGCCAAAGAAAGATGGCAAGGTGTATATGTGTGTAGACTACCGAGATCTGAACAAGGCTAGTCCGAAAGATGACTTTCCTTTGTCGCACATTGATATGTTGGTGGACAGTACTACAAAATGAAAAGTTTTCTCGTTCATGGATGTTTTTTCTGGATACAATCAAATTAAGATGGCTCATGAGGACATGGAAAAAATAACTTTTATCACACCCTGGGGAACATTCTGTTACAGAGTGATGCCCTTTGGGTTGAAGAATGGTTGTGCAATGTACTAGAGGGCCATGACGACCCTATTCCATGATCTGATGCATAAAGAAATTGAAGTGTATGTTGATGATATGATTGCCAAGTCCCAAACTGAGGAAGATCATTTGGAAGACTTAATGAAGTTATTTCACCATTTGAGGAAGTATCGTCTTTGTTTGAACCCTAATAAATGTACTTTTGGTGTCCAGTCTGGAAAACTATTGGGTTTCATTGTTAGCCAGAAAGGAATTGAAGTTGATCCTGATAAAGTTAGGGAAATTCAAGAGATATCGGCGCCAAGAACTGAAAAGCAAGTCAGAGGCTTCCTTGGACGTTTGAATTACATTTCTAGGTTCATTTCTCATATGAAAGCAACATGTGAACCCATTTTCATGCTGTTTAAGAAAGATTGATGGGTAAATTCCGCAAGTGCACGAAACTATCGAAGTAATATAAAATATTGTCGAACCACAGAGACCAATGTCAACCTACTGTAATCTATCATTATGTTGTAAAGCTAAGGCTAATGAATATTTGATTTGCGGGAAACTACGAACTAAAACTAAAACTAAAATAAATGGACTTAGGAAATAATAATAAAATGAGACCGGAACATGATTTCCGCGTTCCTAAAGGATTAATAGAAAACGGGTACTAATTATGACTAGAACTTAGTTTCGTAGAATATACTAACTTAAAGACTCTGCCTCACGCTCTCGCAATATTAACTAAAGTCATACTTCCTAATCCCAAGATATTGCTCTCGCTCGCCCGATAACTAAAAGGTATATTTTGTAAGCCAATAATATTCTAAACGCGTCTAAAGCGCTCTCGCTGTATTTAGATTTGTTGCCTAATTTTCACTATCCGGTTCGATCCCCACGCTCTCGCAGTGTCGGCTCCCACCTTAATTGATTTCTCACTCTCGTGCAAAATCATGTTAAATAACCTCTCACTCTCGTGACAAAGCTATTTAAATTAGACTTGGAAATTAACACCAAAACAGAATCCTAATCATAAATTCACACCTATTATTTTCTACCGAGTCTCGTTGGTAACAACGGTCCTCATACACCAGACTCAAGACTATTTAGCCGGACATGTTACTAATTAAAAACGCATAAATAATTATAGTTACGATAAAAGACAACATAGCAATTCAATCGGCAAACAAAATAATAATAATAATAATAATAATAATAATAATAATAATAAATAATGCGATTAAAAAGAATAACAACGATAATAATAATAATAATAATAATAATAAAGCGGTAAAATGAAGAACCTATAAATGTGGAAAATGGAAACAAAGAGAACTTGAATTGAAATACTTAGACCACTTTGAATCTAATACATAAATAGAACGATATAAAAAAATCTTAAAACTAACTTGGTAATAGTCCCCCGATGTGGAGAACTATTACTTTTACATTCTAAGAAAAAGCCATGAATGTAAAGAGATGGTAAAATGGATGAGAGAGGAAGAGAGAGGCCAAGAGCGGGGCCTGTGTAAAATGGAGAATGGCAGCCCTATTTATATAGTTTCTAAGAACTGCTTGTTGAGAGAATGTAGGAGGAATTGGTGTTCCTTGCTTTACTACGTAGGTGGAGAAAATATAGGAAATAGTTGTAGCCACCACGTCGTTCGCTAAAAGTAAGGAGAAAAAGTATCCTTCAAGTGTGACGTTTGTTACGGGCTTGTGAAGAGGGTGTAACGGTCGTTACACCTTTTCTTGTTGAGGAAATCTCGCCCTGTAACGCGCAACGATCGTTACAGCTTGGCTTAAGGGGGTGTGACGATCGTCACACCTAATAGGCTGGTGAAGGCGTGTGTTCCTTTGGGCTGGGCCTTGTCGTTTTTCATTTATTCCTTTCAGCCTTACTTCTCATACCCCCATTTTGCTATCACACCATATGTTTGCATATTTTGCTCTTTTTGTGGATTTTAAGCTCGATTCACTCAGCACATGCCTTGTAAACATCAAATTCCTTGAAACATAGAAAATACCGGCATAATCGAATATAAAGCAACATAATTAAGATGAAATACACATATAATCTATGTAAATCAAGCCAAATATACGATACATTTTTGTGTTATCAAAGATCAAGGTTACGTATGGAAAGATGATTGCCAAAAGGAATTTGAAAGTATCAAAGAGTATTTACTTGAGCCTCATATCCTGCTCCCTCCTGTTGAAAGAAGACCATTGGTTTTGTATCTAATTGTGTTGGAAAGCTCCATAGGTTGTATTTTGGGACAGCAGGATGAAACAGGAAGAAAAGAGTATGTCATTTATTATCTGAGCAAGAAGTTCACTGACTGCGAGTCACGGTATTCTATGATGGAAAAGAGTTGTTGTGCTTTAGCTTGGGCTACGAAGCATCTGCGACAATGTATGTTGAATCATACTACTTGGTTGATCTCCCGAATAGATCCAATCAAGTACATCTTTGAAAATCCTGCCCTCATGGGAAGAATAGCTCGTTGGCAGATGTTGTTATCTGAATATGATATTGAATACTGCACCTAGAAAGCTATCAAAAGCAGTGTGTTGGCGGAATACCTAGCTCATCATCCAGTTGAATACGATCAATCTGTTGGGTTTGATTTCCCTGATGAAGATGTGATGTATTTAAAAGTGAAAGATTGTGATGAACCTTTGCCTGAGGAGGGTCCAGATCCAGAGTCCCGATGGGGTATGGTGTTTGATGGAGTTGTGAATGCTTATGGAAAAGGAATTAGTGTCGTGATTATCACTTCCCAAGGATCTCACATTCCTTTCACAACAAGGTTGATGTTTGATTGTACGAATAATATGGCAGAATATGAAGTTTGTATCATGGGTCTTCAAGAAGCCATCGATCTCAGAATCAAAATTCTTGACGTGTATGGTGACTAAGCTTTAGTAATAAATCAAATTAAAGAAGATTGGTAGACTCGTCACCCTGGCTTAATCCCTTACAAAGATTATGCAAGGAGACTGTTGACTTTCTACAATAAAGTGGAGCTTCAGCATATTCCTCGGGATGAGAATCAGATGGCATATGCCTTGGAAATCTTGGCTTCCATGTATAAGGTGAACCAATGGAATGATGTACCTCAATCACCATTGAGCGCCTTGAGAAGCCCTTTTATATATTTGTGGTGGATGTGGCAAAGGATGATAAACCCTGGTATTATGATATCAAGCACTTCCTGATGACTCAAGAGTATCCGGTTGATGCGACAAAAAAAAAATAGAAAGATGTTGAGGCAGTTGACTGGTAGCTTCTTCCTTAATGAAGGTGTTTTATACAAGAGAAATCATGACACGGTCTTGCCCAGATGCGTGGATAGACACGAAGCAGACATGTTGATGCATGATATTCATTAGGGTTCTTTTGGTACCCATGCCAATGGACACTCTATGGCCAAGAAAACGCTAAGGGTAGGTTATTATTTGTTGACAATGGAATCTAATTGTTACAAATTTTCGAATGAATGCCATAAGTGTCAAATTTATGCTGATAAGATTCATGTGCCTCGTACATCGCTCAATGTTATTTCTTCCCCATGGTCTTTCTCTATGTGGGGTATTGATATGATTGGGATTATTGAACCCAAGGCTTCTAATGGACATCATTTCAACTTGGTAGCAATTGACTACTTCGCCAAATGGGTTGAAGCGGCTTCCTATGCCAATGTTACCAAGCAAGTGATGGTTTGGTTTATTAAGAACAATATCATTTGTCGGTATGGTGTGCCTAACATGATCATTACTGACAACGGCTCGAATTTGAATAATAAGATGATGGCGGAACTTTGTGAAGAATTCAAGATTGTCTATCACAACTCTTCACCATATAGACCCAAGATGAATTCGTCAGTTAAAGCTGCCAATAGAAACATCAAGAAAATTATCCAAAAGATGGTTGTTACCTACATGGATTGGCATGAGATGCTACCTTTTGCTTTGCATGGGTATTGGACTTCGGTTCGCACTTCAACATGGGTCACCCCTTTCTCTCTTGTGTAGGGCATGGAAGCAGTGCTCCGCATTGAAGTTGTGATTCCATCTTTGCGTGTGAATATGGAAGCTGAATTGTTTGATGCTGAATGGATTCAAAATTGGTTTGAACATTTGAATTTTATTGAAGAAAAGAGAATGACCGCTTTGTCATGGTCATCTATACCAAAAAATAATGAATAAAGATTTTGATAAGAAGGTCAAACCTCGTGTATTCAGAGAAGGCGACCTCGTGCTCAGAAAGATCATGTATTTAAGCTCTTATTCTAGGGGCAAGTGGACTCCCAATTATGAAGGCCCATATGTTGTCAAGAAAGCCTTCTATAGTGGTGTATTGATTCTTGAAACTATGGATGGCGAGGAGTTCCCGCTTCTTTGAATGTTGATGTAGTCAAGAAATACTTCGCCTAAATAAACAAAAGAAAAACTCGCTAAGTTGAAAACCTGAAAGGGTGGCTTAGGATAAAAAGAGCGTCTCGGTAAGCTGAAAACCCGAAAGGGCGGTCTAGGAAAAAATTAGAGACATAAACAGAATAAATTTCCCAATACGTTGAAAACCCGCAAGGGCAGTCTAGGAAAAAGTTAGGGACTTATATGGAAAGTAACTACACCAGACGAGACTTGATCGTAAAAGCAACAATATGCATGGATCATCTTCGTACCTTAACTAAAAACTACAATACAGGAGTTCAAAGTTGTTAGGGAGAATAATGTTCATTGTTCTTCGATGTACCTCTTCCATGTATTTACCATTTTTTCAAAACTTTGTAATTATCTATGGGATCATGCTATTGTCAGGATACCATTATATCAATAAAATCTGAGCCTTTTATCCAATTCCTTTGCAATCTTATTTTATCCAGCTTATAAAAATATTCTTTTATTATTGAAAATACATTTCAAAACAAACAGATTTGGTAGAACATACTTGTGAATTTTTTTGCAATTTAAGTGTGTTTACTTTGGATGTGAAGCAAAGGGATCAAATGGCACGGTCCTAATCTCAAACAAGATTGATAATGTTTGAATATGGTCCTTGTAGGACCTCCCACAACATTTTCCTTCCGAGCATAAGATGTTGAACAGGTCATTCTCACAAAAAGTTTTGGGAAAACATGTATGACTACTGCCCTGTCAGGGCACAGTGATATCCCATGAGATATTTTCACCTAGTGAAGTCGGGAAATGGTCACAGCATGCCTACAATTCTTGAAATTTGACACTACCTTGCAATAGGGAGTTGTCTTTCAGTTGTTGGTTTGTTTTGAGGATTTTCATATTGGAACATTTCAGCCGAGTGTTGTCCATACCCAGTCAGCCTTTCACGGTGATCCTCAATGTAGTATCTATATGCATGAATACACACACTCTCACATACATTCATACATACACCATACATAGCTGAACCTTAATTCATTGCTTATTTGCATATATTGATGTTTTTATTTGTTCAGAGTACACATTCTCTCTCCAATAGAGTGTCAAATTTAAGCAAAAAAAGTTCATCTTTTCTCTTTCCCCACTAAGTTACCCCTCGTGGAAGAATAGAGTCTTGACCCTCTTACCCTGCCCTTCGGCTATTCGAATCCCTTCCCCAATTTGGTCGTGGTTTTGAATTCTGGAATTCGAGCAGTATTATTATCTTGGTCTTCTTGGATTATGAGCTCTAGGTAGAGAGCGTATTTATGTCAAGAAAATTTCATCTATTCAGCAAGAGTGAACATGGTGATTCCCCAAGGAAATCCATTTGCATTCTCCACCAATATGGTTGCAACCTTCTAGCAGCATTTGACGGTCTCTTACTACGAGCGGTTGATTTTTCCCAGCAAGTCTGTTATTTTCCAAATTCAATCCAACGATGAATCTCTCGCTGTGGATTGCATGTATCTCTTCAGCAGGTTGAAGGCTTGTTGTTGAAATTACCTATGAATGGTAGCCTTGTCATTATGGAAAGTAGTTTGTCGAAGATTTGTTTACCGATGAATTGTGGCCTTGTCATTATGGAAGGTAGTTTATCAAAAAAATTGATTTACCGATGAATGGTGGCCTTGTCATTATGGAAGGTAATTTGTCAAAAAAAAAAATATTTACTGATAAATGGTTGCCTTGTCATTATGGAAGGTAGTTTGTCAAAAAATTTGTTTACCGATGAATGGTAGCTTTGTCATTATGGGAGGTAGTTTGTCGAAGATTTGATTTACCGATGAATGGTAGCCTTGTCGTTATGGAAGGCAGTTTGTCAAAGATTTGCTTACCGATGAATGGTAGACTTGTCATTATGGAAGGTAGTTTGTTGAAGATTTGTTTACTGATGAATGGTGGCCTTGTCATTATGGAAGGTAGTTTGTCAAAAAAATTGATTTACCGATGAATGGTGGCCTTGTCATTATGGAAGGTAGTTTCTCAAAAAATTTTGATTTACCGATGAATGGTAGCCTTGTCATTATAGGAGGTATTTTGTTGAAGATTTGATTTACCGATGAATGGTAGACTTGTCGTTATGGAAGGTAGTTTGTCAAAGATTTGCTTACCGATGAATGGTAGCCTTGTCATTATGGAAGGTAGTTTGTCGAAGATTTGATTTACTGATGAATGGTAGCCTTGTCATTATGGAAGATAGTTTGTCGAAAAATTTGTTTACCGGTGAATGGTAGCCTTGTCATTATGGGAGGTAGTTTGTCAAAAATTTTGATTTACCGATGAATGGTAGCCTCGTCATTATGGGAGGTAGTTTGTCGAAGGTTCGTCTGAATGATCTAGTGAACAAGATTTTAACTCAAGGTCTAAACAAACCTTTCCAGATGAAATATTTTGGTTAAAGAAGAAGTTTCATCCCGTCTATGGTCAAGTGCCAGAATTCTTGGGAAACTTAGTTCATTATCGATGTCGCTTTCCTACCATATTTTGGTCAGAGATTTTTCTGTTTTGTTGTTTTGGATTGAAGGCTTACTATCTTTGGAAAATCTGTGTTATTCTCTTATATTTTCTAACTCCTTTGTGAGGAGATAGTTCGCCGTCTATTATTTCCTCCTGCTTCCTCCTCCTGTATTGAGTCAATATTATTGTGTCTCTTCTTTGGGCTTTACCCCATTGTCGCACCCCAAAATTTACCCTCCTAAGCTTAGGGTTTTAACTTCCGGAAACGACTTGTGAGTTTGTGTTTATAAGGAGTGATCATGATACATCCCTTCTTCAAGGAATACACTCTTTTGAAAGTGCACAAGATCAATACTTTATTCCCTTGTATTTCTCATAAGATCATTGCATCACTAACAGCTTTATCAGTGATGATCGTATGTACTCCTAAAATCAAAATTGGGATTTTATCAAAAAGAAATCATTTGTTCAAGAAATAATCAATTAGGGTTTAGTCTCCACTTACCTAAAATGATCTATCTTAATCAATCATCGACATTTGATCTTCAAAATTACCAACTTTTTCTCATGATCTACCTTGAATCGACCAATTAGGGTTTTGATCGAAGATAGTGAATCATTGACTTTCTGCTCAATGGATGACCTATTTGCTTGAAGATTGGTCTTAACATCTTCAATCTAACATTTTGACCTAATTTCTTGATTCAAAACATTGCAAAATCCATGTTTCTTCATCAGACAAATTCTGAACCATCTGATGAAAATTCATCTGCTCAAAAAGTCAAACTTTGACTTTTGGTCAACTTTCAAAACCAAATTTTTCAATCATAAAAATTTCAAATAATCCATCATGATCATAAAAAATCAAGAAATATGAAAAGTCAACAAAAGTCAAGATTTGAATTTTTCTAACACTTAGAAATTTTTCAAGTGTTAAAAACATGGTTTTTCCTCACTTTCATGGCCATTTTTCACCTAGATCCATTTTGATTCAAGAAAACTCAAAACATGAAAGTTGTAGGTCTTGTTACAAGCTTTCTAAAAGTCCAAGAACTTGCAAAAACACTTTGTCTAGCTAGGGTTTTGATTTTGAAACATAGAGCTCCAAAACCATGGATTTCCAAATTCATGCATCAAAATTACAAGTTGTTTTGCAACTTTCTCCTTCTAGAAGCCTTGTCACTACATGAGATAGACTTTAAGAGAAAAATCTTATGTAAATTGTTAGGAAAGAATAAAAACACTTGAGTTTTTAAGTAATGATTAAAAGATTCCATTTGCATTTAATGAAGGAATATTCTTTCTTAAGCCTTAAGCTTCCAAATTGCTCTTTTAATCTTATTTTACCTTGACATTTTCATAATCCTTTGCCTATAAATAGAGGTTCCTACTTCATTCAAAAACACACCAAAACAATTCCAAACTTGTTTTCTCATTTCTCTCTTATTTTGCAAGTTTCTTAAGTTTTCAAAGAGGTTAGAATCCCAAATTGCAAATTCTTGCAAGTTCCAACCAATGGTGTCATTCTAACATGTTCTAAATATCATTTAGAATTTTTTTTTGGAACTTCAAACCCTAAAAAAAAACAAGCCAAAATTAGTTTGCTCCATAAATCATTTCCAAAACTCATAAAATGCAAATTTGAGCCATAACTTCCAAACTCTTAATTCACTCGTGCTTTTTATAATTTTTCACTTCAAACACCTTTTATACATCATATAGAAGTAATCCAAATCATCATTCCATCACTAAACATAGAATCATGAAAATCGATTCTCACTTCAAGTAACTGAAACTGGACTTGGTCAGAACAATCCAGACCATTTCAAACCAAGGTAAGCATATTAATACCTATTTTATGATTATGTCAACAAAAAAAAATCCAAAAAATATTTTCTTTTTGATTATATTTTTATTAAGTAAAAAATGAGACATTTTAAGTATTCTTAATACTTTTCAAAAGATGTTTTCTTTCCAATTTTCAAACTTAAATCTTTTTTTTTTCAAAACTTCTTGTGAATATCCTTCACTTTTCAAAACCATTTTCAAAATCTCCTAAAAACACTTTCATAATTAAATTTCTAAACCTCGATCCAACGTCAAGTTTCTTTTCAAAACATTTTCATAAATAAATATTCTACTTCTCTCTCTCTCTTCCCAAACATATGGTAGTCAGTCCTGTATCGACCCTCGACTGTATGTTTGGTTTCTTCTTATATGAATCTAATCAACGTGAACCTTGTTTCACCTCACCTTTTCGCAACAAACTTTTTGGGTCAAAAAAGATGATTAGGATGTTTCTGTCCACTCATCCGAGTATTTGGGGTATTAGCTGTTGAACGCTTATGGTCCAATACTCGTCTCCCACATAAAAATAACTCAACTCACTCAAACTCTTTTATCGCTCATATGCGATCATCAAACTCTTTTCTTACAAAGAGTGTGCAATAGCCATTTCAAACACGAACAAAGACTTAAGCTTTTCAAACAAACAAAACAAGTCCAAGTTCAAGCATTTGAAATGTTTAATGCACGATTTTTCTTATAAAATCAATACAACCAATTTAAAACCTTTTCAAGAGGAACTACGGAGTTTTGACTTTCCCATTGCACAAGGGAATACGTAGGCACACGGTTCCGAAACCGTGCCAAACTCAAAATAATAATAAACAATTCTTTTCTTTGGGTATTCATAACTTAGCAATGAACACACACACAAACGCAGATAATTAAATGGGTCCCATCGAGTACGATGGATGTAAGGTGCTAATACCTTCCCTTACATAACCGACTCCGATCCCACTTTTTGGTCACGTAGACCGCCTTATCCGCTTGTTTGGGGTTTTATCTATATTCCCCGTTCTTTTCAGAACAAATAAAATTAGGTGGCGATTTCACTGTTTTCGAGAATTAAAAAGATTTTTGAAAATCGAGTTGCTTCAGTTGGCGACTTCACTGGGGACATTTTGACTAAGCGTGTCAACCCTAGTTTAGCTCTTCGTATGTGTGTTTATTTTCGCTTTATATCACTCTATTTTTGTGTTTTAAATTAGTCATTTATTTCTTATCGCTTTAATTATTATCTTATTGATATATTATTGTTGTGTGGGAATATTGGATGGGACTATAGGAAAAGCCCACTACCAAGGCTATAGAACACATAAATTAGAGTGGTTGCGTAGTATTGATTTGCTAGACGGAAATGTCTTGTAAGTTGGTGCGAAGACCACACCTAGGGGAGGTTCTTTCGAAGACATTATCGCGCCGATTGCAAGTTATTTTTTGCATTGACGATAGTGTTGTTAGAAGGGTTTTTTCCCCTAGTTTTGACCTTTAAGGAAATCTAACCTGTAAGTTTTAAGAATGCTCAAATGAGACGTTCTTGGATATATCATCTAATCACAAATTTATTTGCGGTGAAAATGATACACCCAAGTTGGGATCAATGATTTTGGGCTCCCTGTTCAGATCCCGGTATCGAGGGTTACGTTTGTCGGATCGTTAGACCTGCTTTGTCTATTCGGTTAATACGTAACTCTCCCTCAAACCAAATTCTCTAAAATAGAGAAAAGAGAAGGGTTGTGGCGTTGCAAGTATTTTTTGCGATGCACAAGAATTTGTGTTTGTTGTATCAAAAACCCTAAGAGCCACCCAGGGGGGAATTGTTGGGTAGATGTCAAAAATACCCGGCCACTCTAAAAAACTTTAACATGCTAATTCTGCATCACATTACATCGCATCTGGCATGCATGAATTAATCATCAACATTATTTGTTCCGATTTTGTAGGAATCCTAAGGACTTGGTTCACATAAGCAAACGGTTAACAAATGGATGAGAAAAGGCATACCAATCCGATCAAGGTCAAGATGCCGAAGTTGGAGGTCCTGTTACGTCTGAAAGAAAAGGTTAAGAAGGATGATATGACCACATTCACCAGAAGATATGGTCACATTCTGAAGCTGTTGGATACAAATGTTGATGTACGAGCTATGGTTGCTTTGTACCAGTATTATGACTCTCCGCTCCGGTGTTTCACTTTTCAAGACTTTCAACTGACTCCGACCATTGAAGAGTTCGAAATTCTGCTAGGGTGGCCTCTAAAAGATGGTATCCCCTTCACCAGCTTGGGAGAAAGAGTGACATGTGACCGATTAGCCAAAGTGTTGTATCTTCCGGTAAGAGAAGTTGCGCCCTTGTGCAAGGCTAAAGGGATTCCCCGAAAGGCATTAGAGAACAAGGCGAAGGAATTGGCAGAAGCGGGTAATACGAATGCTTTTTATGCTGTTCTTGCTCTACTCATCTTTGGGATTGTTATGTTTCCGAGTGGTGAAGAAGAGTTCGTGGAAGAATATGCTGTTAATGTGTTTGTTTCCAGAAAAAATCCTGTCCCCGCTCTTGTGGCAGATGTGCTTTATCACCTCCATGTAAGGCATGAGAAGAAGAGAGGTGTAGTTCTATGCTGTACTCCTCTGTTGTACTCATGGTTTTTATCTCACTTACCACCGAGGTCCGTGGTACGATGTGTTGAAGGATTTGTCATGGGCTCAGACGTTGGCTTGCCTCACTTCAGATGCTATAGTTTGGTACTTACCAAATTGGAATGTGGGGGAAATTATTACTAATTGTGGAGATTTTCCCAATGTCCCATTGATGGGATCTCAAGGTCATTAATTACAACCCTAGGTTGCGGCTGGGTTATCCTTTGAAACCGAGCCTAATGATGCAAAGGTGGAAGAGCTTCTCTTGGAGGAATTTGGGAAAGAAAATCCTCAGTTATTAAGGAAAATCAGAAGCACTTGGACTCGGATCCATAGGAAAGGAAGAGAATTGGGGAAAAGAGATTGTGTGGCCAAAGAACCCTATAAGCAGTGGGTGATGGGTAGGGTCAAAGAAGTCAAACTTCCGTATGCTCCGGTGGTTTCCGTCAAGGCTCCAGAACATGAAGCCACTCATGTTCCTATCGAAGAATTCAACAAGCTTAAGCTCACCATTACTGAAATGCAAGATGAAGAGGGTCGACAACAAGCTATCCTTACTCGTGTTACCCGAGAAAAGGATGATTTGATGCAAAGCCTCAGAGAAAGGGATGATGAGCTGCTAAAGAGTCAGGAGCAGGTAGAAATAGAGAAGAAAGCGAAGTTCCATGTAAAAGACAACTTGGATGCTGCCAACTTTGAGTTAAGGGAGTTCAATCGAAAGCTAGCCAGGGCCGAACAACAAAGAGGGAAAGCCTACGCGGATGAAGAGCGAGCCATCAAAGTAAAGTCAGATTTGAAAACAACTCTTACCACTCAGATCCAAGAGTTGAAAGCTGCACTAAAAGACATTGAATCCAGCTTGGCGCGCGAAACGCGTCTCAAAGAAGAAGCCCGTTTAGCACGTAATGTCGACTCCGAGGAATTAGCTCAAAAAATCCAAGAGTTGGACACTGCGAGGGATCTTGTGGCCTGGTGAGAAGCATCGTATGGAGAGTTGGAAGTCCAATGTGAGGGATGGCAAGAAGAAGCCCGGCGTCAGAATGAGCTTTGGTTGAATAGGGGAGAGACCATTTTCACTATTGAAGAGCAAAACAAGAGCTTGTATGACAACTATTCAGGTTTGGTGGAGTTCTGCAGGCAACTAATGGTGGAGGTCCCATGGAGACTTCAATCATCCATCGAGGACTTAGAAGAGGACCAGGTGCCCCCAGAAGTGGAGTATTTCATCTATCTTTGCAAAGACATGGTGGATCGTTTTCAGAAGGAGATAAGGGAGTTCAGGCCCCGAAGAGGACAGCCTTTCTAGTCTTTTGTAACCTTTGTGAATTTTCCAACTTCATGGTATCTATAAGACACTAATGGCAGGCCTGCGAGTCTTACTTCTTTACTTTCTTCGCAAGAACTGATGTTTGTACTTAACTTTTTATGATTAGAATGAAGAAGCTGTTTATCCGTTTGTCGCGCTGTTTGCTTATAAGTGATTGGGTCCGATAAAGATTCATAAGAATGGGAACCAATCATAATCATTTTGCATTAATCATACATAATCATGCATGTTATTAAAAACAAGAACACCAGGATCATTACGTTTCCTCTCGTCAGATTCAAGCTGAATACTCGAAGCCCGTACGAAACCAGAACTAACGTAAGAAGGGTAATGGATCAGTACGCAACAAAGCAAACGGCTATGCAAGATGACATCGACACTCTGAAGATCAAGATGGATCAATTAATGGAGATGCTCACGGCTCAGCATGAAAGAGAGGAAGAGCGGGCCGCCACTTCCGCTGTTGCCGCTGCCGCCGCTGTAGCTACAGCTAACAACGCAGCTGCTGTCGTTCCTCCCGTCGTCACCGAAAACATGAGGGCTCTCCGAGGCGATACTCCATTTCTAAGAGTGCAAGCACTTAATCCTCCGTTCTATGGGATGTCAGCTGACTTCTTCAACGGAGCAGAGAATTAGGGAAACGCTTCTGCCTCCCATGTCGCTAACCAAGCTATGGGGAATGACGAGCAAAGGCAAGAGGAGGATGAACAAGAGCATATGTGGTCTACAGCTCCTCAAGGTGAGGAAGATCAGCAAGATGACTACATGAGGCAGTTCTACCAGAACGTGGAGTCCGCGGGTAACCTAGCTCCTTTCCAGGATGTGGCCGCTCAGAAGATGTGCAAAGAGCTTCCCGAGTAGATGAAGGAGTTGAGAGGGAAGAATGTTGTTGGTTTAAGCGCTGCAGACATGTGTCTTGTGCCCGATGTTGTCATTTCGCCGAAGTTTAAAGTGCCAGATTTTGAGAAGTACAAGGGGGTGAGTTGTCCAGATACCCATCTAAGGATGTACTGCCACAAAATGGCGGCACATGTCAAGAACAGTAAGCTGATGATCCACTACTTTCAAGATAGTCTCAGTGGAGCATCTTTGGATTGGTACATGCAACTCGAAAAGACGAATATCCGCTCGTGGGATGATCTGTCCAGTGCTTTCTTCAAACAATACCATTTCAATACTACTATGGCCCCCAATCGTGTACAACTTCAGAACATGTCTCAGAAAGAGAGGGAATCGTTTAAAGAATACGCTCAGAGGTGGAGAGAAGTGGCTTCGAGGGTTCAACCAGCTTTAGCAGAAAGGGAGTTGAATGATCTGTTTATGGGAACTTTGCCCGTACAGTATTATGAAAGGTTGATTGGAAGCACTTTCTCTGATTTCTCTAACCTGGTGATGGTGGGTGAGAAAATTGAAGAAGGATTGAAAACCGGAAATATTTCCAGAGGGAATGTAGGATCGTCTGCAGTAAAAAAGACGTTCAATGGTTTCAAAAGAAAGGAGGCCGAAGCCAATGCTGTATATGGAGCCAGGGGAAGAGGAAGGGGAAGATCGCCAGCTAGGTCTGCTCCTGTCCAGATCCCATATATGTCATATCCTTATGTGGCTGCCATGCAATATCCGAGTATGTCGTATCAGCAACCTATGCAAATGCCAATGCCGTATTCAACTCAGGTTCCTCAAAACCAAATACAACAACAACAAATCAGGAGTCCGAACAAGGGTCCCGTTCAACAGAAGGGCCCACACTATCACAAGTATACTAAGGAAGAAATTCAGCCTATTCCTATGACATACACTAGTCTACTGCCGTATCTAATTCAAGATGGAAGGGTGGTGCCAAGGGAATTAAAGCTTGTTTCAGGGCCTCCCAAGCCATGGTTTAATGAGAACGCCAGATGTGCTTTCCATGCTAACTCTCCAGGGCATACTACAGAAGATTGTTTCGCTTTCAAATGCAAAGTCCAGGAATTGATTGATCGAAAGCTGTTAACTTTCACTGATGTCCCCAACATAGCTAATAATCCATTACCGAGGCATGGGACATCATCAGTGAATGCTTTAATTGAAGAAGGAGGTCTGGTTATGAAGGTGGATCAGTTGAAGATGCCTTTGAAGAAGGTGTTTGAAGAATTAAAGAATGCTGATCTATTGAAGGAAGGTCATGATGGCTGTTTGATATGTCAAGACAATCCCGAACATTGTGTAAAGTTCAAGAATTACCTGCAAGGATTGATGTATCAACATTTGATCCAGTTTAGCCGAGCTCCCGCTGAAATGGAAGTGGATGTAGTGGTACCACTCATCAATAATAGGAGACTTCATGTATCTCCTATCCAAGAAGAAGAGCCAGTTACAGCAGTGGAACCAATGACGGTTTACCCGCCTATCCAAATCCCTTATGAAAATACAAAAGCTGTGCCTTGGAATTATAAACCTGAAGTTGTCGTAAGTGGCAAGCCAATGGTGTTGGAAGAAACTACTGTTGAGAACATCACCGGTCCAAGTGGTATGACCCGTAGCGGTCGAGTTTACCATCAAGATCCAATGAAGAACAGAGGTGTAGAAAAAGTGTCAGATATTCCTCCAAAGAAAGTTGGAGTTACCAATTTGAGTGCAGAAGAACTGAAGGATATCTTTAAGCCAAGTGATGAGACTTTAAAAATCATCAAAAGGAGTGACTACAAGGTAGTTGATCAACTTAGTCAGACTCCAGCGAAAATTTCAATCTTGTCTCTGTTAAGAAGTTCTGAAGCCCACAAGGTGGCCCTGTTGAAGTTTCTTGACAACTCATACGTGTCTGAAGATATCATAATCAATCAGTTAGATGTTGCAATTTCGAGCTTAAATGATGGTAGCTGCTTGTCATTCACCGACGCTGATCTTCCTCAGAATGAAGGTAGTCATAACATGGCTCTTCATATTTCTGTTACATGTGGTGGAACGACTCTTGCCAGAGTTCTAGTTGATACGGGCTCAGCTCTGAATGTAATCCCAAAGACGACATTGGCTCAGCTGCAGGTAGAGGGGGCAATTATGAAACCCAGCTCTCTAATTGTGAAGGCTTTCGATGGATCGCGCAGGATGGCGGTAGGGGAGATTGATCTTCCAGTACTTATTGGACCCCAGCTCTTCAATATTACCTTTCAAATAATGGATATCTTTCCAGCTTACAGTTGTTTGTTGGGAAGACCCTGGATACACAGTGCAAAGGCTGTCACCTCAACTTTACATCAGAAATTGAAGTTCTTGTTAAACAACCAAGTGGTGGAGGTTAGCGGTGAAGAGGACTACCTGGTTAGTCACTTGTCTGAGTTCAAATATGTAGATGTCGGAGATGAGGTGCATGAGACTCTCTTTCAAGCTTTAGAGATTGTTGGAAATGTGCAAAAGGAAGTGAAGACTACTGAAAAACCCCAGGGTAATATAACCCGTTGGCAGGATGTCAAGGCTCTTATTGAGGCCGGAAACCCTGAAGGTTGGGGAACAGTGATAAATGTAGAAGAAAAGAAGGACAAGTGCGGGCTTGGCTATCAACTATTCTCCAGGATCAGTGGAAGTTCAGAGATGGGAAAAGGAAAGATCCCTCGTCTAGAGGATACTTTTGTTGCTAAGGGTTTCCGTTCCGAGAAGGCTATCAATGCCCTTGAAAATGATGAGGGCACAGTGGAGACCTCTCAGATGGTGTTCCGTACTCCTCCCGGTGTGGCCCTCAAGAATTGGATTGTCAAGGACATTACCCCTCTCATTTCATTTTCAAAGTAATTTCTTGTTTTAAAATTAAAAAAAAATCCTGTGCTCTGCTTAAAGCACAAAGGATTGCTTTGTAGGGCTTGAAATTTTATCTTCAATAAAAAGCGCATTTTGTTATTCAGTTTGAGATCCCTTTTATTGTTTTTACTTTTGCTTTCCAATGCATCTTAATAAAAACAACAACACTTTCATTGTTTTTCCTGCTAAAATGAACATACATATCTAAAAGACAAAATCAATCATTTATACAGATCACATGAAACTGAGCTTATTGAACATAGCCATGCTATAACTCCTTTTGACTTCGATTTCCCGATCAACCAAGCCGAAGATGACGGTGAAGAAGACTATAAACTCCCTGAAGAGTTAGCGCGCGTCTGATTGAGCACGAGGAGAAGATGATCCAACCTCATCAGGAACCAGTGGATGTGATCAATCTGGGTACTGAAGAGGATCTCAAAGAAGTCAAAGTTGGAACCGCCTTGGGGCAAGAGATAAAAGATGAGTTGGTCAACTTACTGCGAGAGTTTGTAGATGTGTTCGCATGGTCGTATCAGGATATGCCCGGACTCGATACGGATATCGTTGTGCACAAGTTGCCGCTAAAGCCCGATTGCTCGCCCGTGAAGCAAAGACCGAGGAGGACGCACCCCGAGATGGCTAAGAAGATCAGAGACGAAGTGAAGAAGCAATTCGACGCCGGTTTCCTAGCTGTGTCGGTATATCCAGATTGGATCGCCAACATCGTACCTGTCCCCAAGAAGGATGGAAAAGTTCGAATGTATGTAGACTACAGAGACCTGAATCGAGCCAGCCCGAAGGATGACTTTCCCTTACCTCACATTGATGTTTTGGTCGACAGTACATCTCAGTCTTCGGTGTTCTCTTTCATGGATGGTTTTTCCGGGTATAATCAGATCAAGATGGATCCTGCAGACATGATGAAGACAACATTCACCACCCCGTGGGGCACCTTCTGTTACAAAGTCATGCCTTTCGGGATTGAAGAATGCGGGGGCAACTTATCAAAGAGCCATGGTAGCTCTTTTCCATGATATGATGCATAAAGAAATTGAGGTCTATGTGGATGATATGATTGCCAAGTCTCAGACTGAAGAAGAGCACATTGTCCATCTCAAAAACCTGTTTGAAAGATTGAGGAAGTACAAACTTCGGTTGAATCCCAACAAGTGTACTTTCGGAGTCCGGTCCGGGAAGCTACTTGGATTCATAGTGAGCCAACGAGGTATCGAGGTAGACCCTGAAAAAGTGAAGGCTATTCAAGAAATGCCAGCACCAAGAATGGAGAAAGAAATTCGTGGTTTCTTGGGACACTTAAATTACATTTCCCGGTTCATATCACATTTGACAGCCACTTGTGAACCTTTGTTCAAGTTGTTGAAGAAAGATCAAGCCATCATTTGGAATGATAATTGTCAGCGAGCATTTGATAAGATCAAGGAGTACTTAAAAGAACCACCTATCTTGATACTGCCTGTGCCCGGAAGACCTCTCATAATGTACCTCACTATACTCGAAGGATCTATAGGTTGTGTTCTGGGGCAACATGACGAAACGGGAAGGAAAGAGCATGCAATCTACTATCTGAGTAAGAAGTTCACTGAATGTGAAAATCGGTACTCTCTGCTAGAGAAAACTTGTTGTGCTTTAGCGTGGGCCGCTCGGCGTTTGAGACAATACATGGTTTGTCACACTACAATGCTGATATTCAAGATGGACCCCATCAAATATATCTTCGAAAAGCCAGCTCTGGTGGGAAGGATTGCACGTTGGCAGATGTTACTATCAGAATATGATATTCAATATGTAACTCAGAAAGCTATCAAGGGAAGTGTGGTATCAGAATATCTTGCCCACCAGCCTATGGAAGACTATCAACCGATGAGGTTTGACTTCCCAGACGAAGACGTCATGTTTATCAGAGAATGCAACATCCCTGGACCAGAGGAAGGACCCGAGCCGGGATCCCAGTGGACACTTGTGTTTGATGGGGCATCCAATGGAGTAGGGCATGGAATAGGGGCAATTATAACTTCTCCGACAGGTTTTCATATTCCATTCACTGCCAGAATCTGTTTCGATTGTACCAACAACATGGCAGAATATGAAGCTTGCATCTTCGGGATTGAAGCAGCCATTGATTTAATAATCAAGATTCTGGAAGTTTATGGAGATTCAGCGCTCGTCGTTTTCCAGGTCAAAGGAGAGTGGGAAACTCGTAATGAAAAGTTGATTCCGTACAGAGATCATGTTTTGAAACTGATACCGTACTTTGATGAGATTACTTTCCATCATATTCCTAGAGAGGAAAACCAGTTAGCTGATGCTTTGGCCACTTTGTCTTCAATGTTCAAGGTCAAGTGGGCTAATGAAGCGCCTTCCATCACTATCGAGCGTCTAGATGAACCTGGCTACTGTATGATGGTTGATGAAGAAACTGACGGTAAACCTGGGTTCTACGACATCAAACAATACATAGAAACGGGCGAGTACCCAGAAGGGGCATCTATTACTGATAAGAAGACTTTGAGGAAGTTGTCTGCCAACTTTTTCTTGAGTAGTGGGGTGTTGTATAAGCGGAATTTTGATTTGGTCTTGCTCAGATGCGTGGATAGACACGAAGCAGATCAACTTATCAAAGAAATTCATGAAGGTTCTTTTGGTGTTCACGCAAATGGGCATGCAATGGCGAAGAAGATTCTCAGGGCTGGTTACTATTGGATGACCATGGAAACAGACTGTGTTGTTTATGCGATGAAATGTCACAAATGTCAGATTCACGCTGATAAGATGCATGTGCCACCCTCACCTCTGAATGTTTTGACCTCTCCATGGCCATTCTCTATGTGGGGAATTGATATGATCGGAATGATTGAGCCGAAAGCTTCCAATGGACATCGCTTCATACTAGTTGCCATAGACTATTTCACCAAGTGGGTTGAGGCTGCTTCATATGCAAACGTGACACGACAAGTGGTTACCCGGTTTATCAAGAATAACATAATCTGTCGCTACGGTACTCCTAGCAAGATTATCACTGACAATGGACGAATCTGAACAACAAGATGATGAAGGAGTTATGTGACACGTTCAAGATCGATCATCATAATTCATCTCCCTACAGACCAAAGATGAATGGTGTTGTTGAGGTAGCAAACAAGAATATCAAGAAGATCCTTCGGAAGATGGTGAAGACATACAAGGATTGGCACGAGATGTTGCCTTTCGCTTTGCACGGTTATAGAACGTCTGTTCGCACTTCGACAGGAGCCACGCCTTACTCACTCGTTTATGGCATGGAGGCAGTACTTCCTATAGAAGTTGAGATTCCTTCTCTCAGAGTTCTGATGGAAACGGAGTTGGAAGAGGCAGAATGGGTCCAGAACAGATATGACCAACTCAATCTGATCGAAGAAAAGAGATTGACAGCCATTTGTCATGGCCAACTCTATCAGAAAAGAATTAAGAGGGCTTTCGACAAGAAAGTACGTCCCCGCGAGTTCAAGGTGGGCGAATTGGTGCTAAAGAGGATAATCTCTCCACACAGAGATCCTCGTGGAAAGTGGGTGCCAAACTATGAAGGACCATACGTGGTAAAGAAAGTTTTCTCGGGACGAGCTCTTGTTCTCACCAACATGGACGGAGAAGATTTGGCACACGCAATCAACTCAGACGCAGTCAAGAAGTATTATGTCTAAAAATAAATAAAAAAAGAAGAAAAAAATTAAGCCCGGTAAGCTGAAAACCCGAAAGGGCGGCTCAAGCAAAAAAGGGTAGATATCCCGGTGAACCAAAATCTTCTGAAAATGGTTCACGCAAAAGTTAGGGAATGTATAAAGACATAATGTTGCAGTGTGTGTCTCCGCACCACAACAGAAGTTCAGATGGAAAGGATTAGTTCAATCACCATCTTCAGAAGCGAAGTAATGAAGAATAGCAGTCAGGAGGGGGAATAGCATGTTTTGGTTCAATGAAGTTCAGTTTCAATTTCGTTGTTGTTTTAAGAAATGTGTAATAGATTCGCTTTTTCCGTATGTTCCTCCTAAAGGAATGTGCATCTTTATGTACAAAATCCCTACTTATGACTTGTTTCTCTCTCATATTTTAAATAAAAGAATTGTTCAGTTGAACTTCATTTCTTGTCTTACTTTTTTTATCTTTTCTGTATGACTAACTTAATGCTGTTGTTGTTTTAGATAAAATTAAAACCATTCAAAATAGTGAAACAATGAAATTTTGAAACTTAAAATTGCTTTGATTTACGGAATATTGGGGGGTGACTGACTCTTTAAGTATTACGCTTTTCCTCGGAATTGGAACTACCTCCGTACCCACCTTGGTGTTTGTGATTGATCAAAAGATATCTTCCCTGAAAAAAATCATTGCAATAACATTTGTGACCTGGATTATGGTCGTCGCCCTTCATTTGATTTCTTTCAGCGGTGTCGGGAATTCAGTTGATAACCCAATACATCAACCCGTATACTCATGCATTCATCCATTCATCCATTCATGTCATGTCACAACATATTCATACATGAACCTTTGCCAAAATCTGGGATCTGTTCAGAATGTGTTGAATGCGGGCGCCAAAGACTTTTTTCTCAAATGACAATTCGTTTTTCTCCCCAGTGCGAGTCGAACACTTGGTTGAAAGATAGGTCGACAGCAGTGTCAATTCTCCAATGAAGTCTCTTCTCCAGAGAAGCAATCGATCATCCCCAGTGAACTCTTGTGACAATAGGATTGCAAAATCAAATTCCCCAAGTGATGTCTTCCTTCTCTCAGCAGTATCAGGAAATCATATACCATTTGCATTAAAAAAATAAATAAATCATATCATGCATATCGTACTCATGCATTAGCTTCAGCTATCTATCTTGCAGATTTTTCAGCTAAAACATAATTATCCTCTTAAGGATCGAATGGAAGGATTAATTCTCAGACGATATAATTATCCTCTTTTCTAAAGCTCCAGCACAAGTGATATACTTGTATGGATTTCAACAATTGATGGTTTCTCCAATCGAGATTTCTTCTCCAGCAAAACAGTTCTCTCTTTCAGACGGACTCTAATGTCAGTAAAATTATCAACCGGGAATCCCCAGTGACTTTTCCACACGGTTTTCTTACGAGGTTTCCCCAGCGAAGCTTAATTTACTCGCAAGTGAGTCTCCTTCAGAAAGGATTATTACAATATCATTCTTGGTATTTTCAAAGATTTCTTTCAGACAAGAATCTTCTCAGCAAACACTATTGGCAGTGGCTTCCACAATTTACTCCTCTGAGCTATTCTCAGAAAATTACATCAAACTTCTGGTGCGTTTATTTCCCCAGTAAGTCATCAACTACTCAACAAATAAATATCCACCCGACGGGATGTTTATTCAATCTCAAGATATTTCTCCAGCTCAGACGTTGATCCACATATCCGCTTGCTACAACGCATTGTCTATATAATGCCAGCAAATTGAAGCTCATTACCCTAGAAGTTTTTCAGTCACAGGTGCTGAATCTGATTCTTCCATCACCGGTAAAGCTATCTGCATACAAATTGATGATCTTGTCAACTCAGAAGTTGTTCAACATGTCCGTACATGTTCAGTAAGATCTCTCATCAACAGAAACGTCGGAAACAAGATTTACCGACTTCATAAACATCTATATCACGCCGGTGTGCTGGATATTGTTTTGTTTATCCCCAGAGAATTGTACTCTCGGGTGCGCTACTGATTTTGTTCTGCGGGTAACTCAGAAGTTACACAGTCAAAGATATTCAGCATGCCATGGCTCCTCGCACTTTCGTGCACCAACAATTCCGATATTGTTCTAGCCATATATCTTTGTTAAGGTCTCTAGATATTCCTTATTTATCAGGGAACTCTTTGTTAAATTCTCAATCTTGTCAATCAGGGAACTCTTTGTTAAGTTCTCAATCATGTCGATCAGGGAACTCTTTGTTAAGTTCTCAATCATGTCAATCAGGGAACTCTTTGTTAAGTTCTCAATCATGTCAATCAGGGAACTCTTTGTTAAGTTCTCAATCATGTCAATTTCTCAATTTTGTTTAAGGTCTCCAGGTATTCCTTAACTGTCAGGGAACTCTTTGTTAAGTTCTCAATCATGTCAATTTCTCAAGTTTGTTTAAGGTCTCCAGGTATTCCTTAATTATCAGGGAACTCTTTGTTAATTTTCCAATCATGTCAAATTCTTAATATATTGTTTTTCTTTTCGCTTGAGAAGTTCGTTTTTCTTCTCATAGCATTTTCATTAAAATTGTTGTCAAACTCATTTCGGTTACACGGTTATCCCCAGTGTTGTTGAAATCTCCTAATTATTTCTCATTGGGAACTGTTGTGTTAAAGCATTCCGTTAGTGCTTAGCAAGTTTTCTCTTCAAGCGTTTTTTGGCTCCGTAGTCAAGATATGTTATCCACTTTCTTTTGTGACATCGGTTTCCTGCGTAGGGAAAATTTTCGGGGTTCTCTTGTATTCAATCCTCTTCCACCTTCAACGTTCAAAAGCTGTCAAATCTTTCTCACTTATCAGGTTTAAGATGATTGAATAGGGGCAACTGTCGCACCCCAAAATTTACCCTCCTAAGCTCAGGGTTTTAACTTCCGGAAACGACTTGTGAGTTTGTGTTTATAAGGAGTGATCATGAGACATCCCTTATTCAAGTAATACACTCTTTTGAAAGTGCACAAGATCAATACTTTATTCCCTTGTATTTCTCATAAGATCATTGCATCACTAACAGTTTCAGAACAGGACAGATCGTGCGTGTACTCCTAAAATCAAAATTGGGATTTTATCAAAAAGAAATCATTTGTTCAAGAAATAATCAATTAGGGTTTGAGTCTCCACTTACCTAAAATGATCTATCTTAATCAATCATCGACATTTGATCTTCAAAATTCCCAACTTTTTCTCATGATCTACCTTGAATCGACCAATTAGGGTTTTGATCGAAGATAGTGAATCATTGACTTTCTGCTCAATGGATGACCTATTTGCTTGAAGATTGGTCTTAACATCTTCAATCCAACATTTTGACCTAATTTCTTGATTCAAAACATTGCAAAATCCATGTTTCTTCATCAGACAAATTCTGAACCATCTGATGAAAATTCATCTGCTCAAAAAGTCAAACTTTGACTTTTGGTCAACTTTTTCAAAACCAAATTTTTTCAATCATAAAAAAATTTCAAATAATCCATCATGATCATAAAAAAATCAAGAAATATGAAAAAGTCAACAAAAAGTCAAGATTTGAATTTTTTCTAACACTTAGAAATTTTTTCAAGTGTTAAAAAACATGGTTTTTCCTCACTTTCATGGCCATTTTTCACCTAGATCCATTTTGATTCAAGAAAAACTCAAAACATGAAAGTTGTAGGTCTTGTTACAAGCTTTCTAAAAAGTCCAAGAACTTGCAAAAACACTTTGTCTAGCTAGGGTTTTGATTTTGAAACATAGAGCTCCAAAACCATGGATTTCCAAATTCATGCATCAAAATTACAAGTTGTTTTGCAACTTTCTCCCTTCTAGAAGCCTTGTCACTACATGAGATAGAATTTAAGAGAAAAAATCTTATGTAAATTGCTAGGAAAGAATAAAAAAACACTTGAGTTTTTTAAGTAATGATTAAAAAGATTCCATTTGCATTTAATGAAGGAATATTCTTTCTTAAGCCTTAAGCTTCCAAATTGCTCTTTTAATCTTATTTTACCTTGACATTTTCATAATCCTTTGCCTATAAATAGAGGTTCCTACTTCATTCAAAAACACACCAAAACAATTCCAAACTTGTTTTCTCATTTCTCTCTTATTTTGCAAGTTTCTTAAGTTTTCAAAGAGGTTAGAATCCCAAATTGCAAATTCTTGCAAGTTCCAACCAATGGTGTCATTCTAACATGTTCTAAATATCATTTAGAATTTTTTTGGAACTTCAAACCCTAAAAAAACAAGCCAAAATTAGTTTGCTCCATAAATCATTTCCAAAACTCATAAAATGCAAATTTGAGCCATAACTTCCAAACTCTTAATTCACTCGTGCTTTTTATAATTTTTCACTTCAAACACCTTTTATACATCATATAGAAGTAATCCAAATCATCATTCCATCACTAAACATAGAATCATGAAAATCGATTCTCACTTCAAGTAACTGAAACTGGACTTGGTCAGAACAATCCAGACCATTTCAAACCAAGGTAAGCATACTAATACCTATTTTATGATTATGCAACAAAAAAAAATCCAAAAAATATTTTCTTTTTGATTATATTTTTATTAAGTAAAAAATGAGACATTTTAAGTATTCTTAATACTTTTCAAAAGATGTTTTCTTTCCAATTTTCAAACTTAAATCTTTTTTTTTTCAAAACTTCTTGTGAATATCCTTCACTTTTCAAAACCATTTTCAAAATCTCCTAAAAACACTTTCATAATTAAATTTCTAAACCTCGATCCAACGTCAAGATTCTTTTCAAAACATTTTCATAAATAAATATTCTACTTCTCTCTCTCTCTTCCCAAACATATGGTAGTCAGTCCTGTATCGACCCTCGACTGTATGTTTGGTTTCTTCTTATATGAATCTAATCAACGTGAACCTTGTTTCACCTCACCTTTTCGCAACAAACTTTTTGGGTCAAAAAAGATGATTAGGATGTTTCTGTCCACTCATCCGAGTATTTGGGGTATTAGCTGTTGAACGCTTATGGTCCAATACTCGTCTCCCACATAAAAATAACTCAACTCACTCAAACTCTTTTATCGCTCATATGCGATCATCAAACTCTTTTCTTACAAAGAGTGTGCAATAGCCATTTCAAACACGAACAAAGACTTAAGCTTTTCAAACAAACAAAACAAGTCCAAGTTCAAGCATTTGAAATGTTTAATGCACGATTTTTCTTATAAAATCAATACAACCAATTTAAAACCTTTTCAAGAGGAACTACGGAGTTTTGACTTTCCCATTGCACAAGGGAATACGTAGGCACACGGTTCCGAAACCGTGCCAAACTCAAAATAATAATAAACAATTCTTTTTCTTTGGGTATTCATAACTTAGCAATGAACACACACACAAACGCGTAGAATTAAATGGGTCCCATCGAGTACGATGGATGTAAGGGGTGCTAATACCTTCCCCTTACATAACCGACTCCCGATCCCACTTTTTGGTCACGTAGACCGCCTTATCCGCTTGTTTGGGATTTTATCTATATTTCCCCGTTCTTTTCAGAACAAATAAAATTAGGTGGTGATTTCACTGTTTTCGAGAATTGAAAAGATTTTTGAAAATCGAGTTGCTTCACCCATCAAAGTTGAGTTCCTATTCCCCAGTGGAGTCATGTTTTTTCTCCCATGAGGTCGAGTTTCTTTCCCCAACAGTTCGTTTTCTTGGATGAGTTGTCGTTTTTAGCGTGAACTTATTAGTTTTTGCTTCCCTAGTGGTGTATTGTTTCCACTGTGAAGTTCATTCCTTTTGCATTGCATAACCATTAGGCATTGCATGGCATCTTAGGGCCAAAAATGAACTTGTGTTATTTAAGTATCTTCTATCCCGTCGAGGCGAAGGTTCCCTTCTTATCTCCGGATAAAAGACACTTAAATAAGGGCAGCTATTGTACCCCAAATTTTTCCCTTAAGATTATCTCATATTTCATAACATTGCATTGCACAAAGATCACAAATGGTCTCCCCCTCTCTTTTTCATATCTTTGGTTTTGCCCTTAGGAGATCACCAAGCACCTTGTGGATGTTTTTATTTCTTGTGTGTGATGATTGATACTTGTCTAATTATAATGTGTATATCATTTGTCTTCTAGATGTTGTGATGTAGGTTAATGGTGCACAAGTTTCTTATTCAAGGAGTCAATAGGTTCATGTGTTTATTTCCATGCCTTCTTTCCTCAATACCCAAGATTTTGTAAGTATTGTCTCTCATTGAAGACTTATATTTGGCCTCTTGTCTTGAGTGCATGCTTCATGCTTGAAAGAGATCATCAAATTTGAAGAATTCTCCATATTATGCTCATCCATCTTGAAATTAGGGTTTTGGACTTCTGAGGACCATATCTTGGTGTTTGTATAAAGTTTGTGGATGATTTCAAAAACATTTGATTCTTAAAGGGACTTCTAATATGAATATTCTTTGATCCAAGGAGTTTAATTGATGAGAAGAATGTTTTGGAGGTCTATGATTGCCAACTCTCTAGATTGATACTTCATCTATCTTGTATGACGTCAAAGGATCATAACTTGGTCATCCCTTGTCTCCTTGAGCTCATTATTATTTCACCACAATGCCTTCTCATTTTCATCACCATTCATTCTCCTATAAATAAAGGATCATTCCTCACTCATTTCCTCAAGCTTTGATAGCCAAAAAACCTTTGTCAAACTCTCTCCCTAACTATATTTTTTGCAACATCGTTTTCACTCTCAAAGCCCTTCCAATTTGAAATTAACCATTGATTCTTCTCCCTTAAACCTCACTGAAGCTAACAGAACAAGAATCGTGCCTTGAATCTTCCTGAATCATGCTAACCAAGTCAAATTTGAGAGCTCTAAAAGTGCACTTCGTTCAGGTAGGAATCTTCATCAAATCATGTCAAATTAAGTTCTATTGCATTCTCCTCATCTCCCTGATCCTTGTGGTCTTCACCATTTGCATTTTCATTGAGAATTAATTGAGAATTTCTGAAAATAAAAGGTCGCTACTATTCTGGTTTCACTCAGTGTAAATAAATTTTTCGCGAGCATATGGTTGAGATCGTCTTGAAGAGACGAATCCAAGGATACCACTCATGTACATTAATTTTACAGTTTGAGGAACTCGAGTTTGAGAGGACTGGAGGTTGAAGACAACCTACGTGTCCGTCTTTAACCAATGATAGGCAGCCATGTAAAATTTTCAAATTTGATCCGGTGAAAACTTCTTACCATGCAGGCGTCTCTGGAGCCCTTGGATCTGATTACTTTTGTGAGTCAACATCGACCCAACGTGTGACATTATTTCTTGTTTTATTTTTTTAATTTGTGATCCAGTGTGAAAGCCAAGGAGGTTCATATCAAGCACAACGTGTCATGTCCATTAGATGTGATTACTAACGCGTTTTGACTGTGATCTGATGGTCGATATTTTTTTACTTTTATTTTTATTTTCTAATTTTATATTTTAAATGTTTTAAACTTCAAAAAATCATAGAAAATTCATATTTGACTCAAAAATTATGAAAGAATTCACAAAAATATTTTGAAATATTATCTTTCTGATTTTTATTTTTTCATAATTTTATTTTCATATTTGATATTTTTTATGATTTTTATCTTTTATTTGATGTTTTTAATTGTTTAAAAAAACTTTTTGACATTTTAAAATTCTGAAAAATTATGGAAGGATCCAATGGTCATTTGACAAATATTGGTGACCCCATTTTATTTTTATTTCTGATTTTTTTATTTTTTTTCATTTTTGGTTTATTTCACCTTTTATTTTATTTTTTAAAAATAGTTTCTGACTTTAAAAAAATTTGAAAAAATTTGTCAACACTTGTTGACCTATGTTTGACTTTAGGAAATTTTCTTGGAATATTATTTTAATGTATGAATACTATTTATGTTTTTCGTCAATAAAATCCAATTATATAACCTAATTTCAAATTGTATTTTATTCATTATTGAAATTACTTTTAATTTCTTTTTTTTTTTTACTTTGCTGATTTTGAACTTATTTGGAGTCATAGACTTCCTCAACATCAATGGAATTTGGATGTTGATAGGTCTCTTGACCAAATCCACCAAGAAAGTTGGTTTATTTTGAGGAAGCGAAACCGAATAAATTCATTTGATGCATTGTAAATTTGTAATTTATTTCTTCTTCTCCATCTTATTTTTCTTTCGTCCCGATACGGAAAAAGTGGTCAATTGGTGGCATGAGCTTTAATGTTCAAACATAAGCCCCAAAAGATGACTTGAGCTTTGGTTTTGGTTCAACACCTGTGGCACTTGTCGTGTGGTCGCGTTATTTTTAGTCAAGCTTCTAGCAAGTTTCCACTAACCTTGTCCATTTGAAATTCTCAATCATCTTTGATCAAGTGATGTGATAATTCCGCAATCGGTGATATACTTGACAAAAAGCAATTGAAACTTGTCGTGTGGTCGCGTTGATTTTAATCAAGCTTCTGGAAAGTCTTCATGTGCAAGTTTCAAGATGGTCACCTTGCTGACGACTAATTACTAACAATTCGATGATATACTTGACAAGTTTCAAGATGGTCATCTTGCTAACCTTTATTACGTGCCTTTTATTCTATGCTCTTTACTTTCCGCTTTTACTTTTATGCTCTTTACTTTTACGCATTTTAATTTTAGCATTTACATTTCATGTTATTTTTCTTCTTTGCTCATTTGAGCATTTTATTTTCTTGTTATTTTGTATTTTCTCACTTGAGCTTTATTTTTATTTTTCCAAGATACCTAATAATTCAACTTAAACCTAAAAAACACTTTTAATTGGACTTGGTTACTATCCTTATGCTCGTAGTTTGATCTTTGGACTTAGGATTAGGACCCTTACCTTAGCTCAGAGATTTTTGTGCCCTTGGTGTTATTCTGTCTTTCTTGGTTATTATCTTTGTATGCAGGTTATTTCGTTATACTCGTTTAAGAGTGGATTTCCTCCAAATACAACTGTTACCCTGCCTATTTCTTCTCTATAGACATGAATTCATCTAAGACACTAATTGATCTGAAGCATGGTTTTTTGTCTGGTTATTTGTTGCTTATGTGGTAATCCAAATGATGGGATATGGTATTGGCTCTTGATGTCAAGTACTAGTTTTCTCACCTGATTAGATCTTTCTTTACCCTTACCTTTTACTTTATGCACTTAGGTTAGCCTCTTCATCTCCTCCCATATTCTTTAATTTTTAAAATCTTCCCTCTTTTGCAAAGGATTCTTATTTTCAAACTCGAACCGTTTTCATAAAAAACTTGGACTTAGGTTCATGAAATTTTCAAACTTCTTTTTCTTAATAAACTTTCAATTCATTTAATAATACTTTGACTTTTCTTTTTATAAGACTAAAAAATACCTAACCTCATTCAAATTTTTTGAGCCCTTTGTGGCTTTTCTACCAAATATTTTCCTAAAATCAACCAACGCACAACTTTAGTCTTTTTTTAGCCGAACTACATTGGGTTTTGATTTCAACACTGCACATTGTTGGTATGTAGGCCTAGAACTCATTGGAAGTTCTATCAAACCAAAAATTATTAAAAAAAAAACTTCTTTTGTCACCCCCACCATCCATTTTGTAAATATACTTTTTTTAGCACACATATACAAATTTTCAAAAAAAAAAAGGTTCCTGCAGAGTATCGTAGACGCTTTGGGTGCCTAACACCTTCCCTTTGCATAACTAACCCCCGGTCCCGGATATCTGATCTTTTGTTAGGATTTTATTCGCTCTTTTTCCTAGTCCTTTGGATAAAATAAAAGCGCGGTGGCGACTCTTTTGTTATTTTTTGAGTTAAGTCAATTCAATGGTTTATACTCGCAGTTTTTGCCGCTACAATTTTCAACACCTCATTCAACACTCCATTGCAAGCATTCAAATATTGAATAATTTATTCAACACCTTAATTGTACATAGTCTAATGGTTTTAATGTAAAGTCTTCTCTCTCATGGATTGCTTCACGTAGATTTTTGTTGCAGGATAAAGAGTAGGATTCTTGTAGTGGGTCAGACCATATAGATTATTCCTTTCATAATGCTACTTTTCACCCCCCGTAAATCCCTATTCACACCCCACAAAAACTCAATTTCTCTAATAATTTTTTGGCAACTTCTTTTAATCATTTGGATTCAAAAGGTCATAATAGGTCATCTTTGACAACTAATCATAAGACTCTTCCTCATAAGGTTGGGCTTGATTTGGATTATGTTGGTGGGTTGCCCTCCTCACCTCTTTTGTCTCCGGTTCAGAATTTCGTGGTTTCCCCTTTTGGTGGAAGGGTGTCTGAGTTTAGGTTTTTAGATGACTGTGTGGCGCCAACAGAGTCGCCATTTTTCCTGTTCGCGTTAAAAGGTGACGCGCTAGAGAATCGAATCTGAATTCGGATCCTCTGTCTCGAAACGATTTACTCTTTTGATTTGTTTATAAAGATGCCGCGAGCATCAAGCTTTATTATTTTCAACACAAGAAAACATGATTATGAAAAAGGGGAAAGCTGTTAATACCCTCAATTGATTTTGATATGCGTAACGACTAGCGCAAACTAGACGCAACGCATTGGGGAGATTCCGGGTAAGGGGGTTTGTTATATAAAGGGAATAGATGGAGCACCCTAAATATATATAGTTATCTATAGCTTTATATATGAATATGTTTGATATGTTTGTGTGTTTTAATTGCTATTTCTATGATTGGGAAAGTTTCTACTTTGGATTTTTAAGAAGGATAGATTATGTGGGATCCTAGTGTTTGTTATTATTGTGCTCGCAAAGATCTTTGGATCTTCTACATACATATCCCTTAATGGGAATCAGAGCATTTGTAGCTCGGATCTACAGGGATCTATGGTTTGTTTGGTTTGAGGGAGAAAGAAATTTGCTTGGCAAGGATGAGACCTTGTGCCTACGTATTCTCAAAGGGATGTTGAGAAAGTCATAGCAATCGTAGTTCCCACTTATGCTAGTGGAAGCAACGGAATATTAGTAAGAGACAAAGACGAATGTCATCTTAATGAAAAATTTATCTAATCTATTTCATCACATACATTTTGAAAGGTTGATTGATTAAAATCTTTCATCGTAAGCTATAGGTGTTTTGCTTGAGTATACAAGCGTTACCACTTACATGTTTAAGAAAGATGTTTTGAAAAAAGATGATTGAATCCTTTAATTGTAAGCATTGGGTGTTTTACTTGAGTGTACAAGCGTTACCACTTACGATTAAGAGATGTTTTTGTTTGAAAAGAGTTTGAAATTTTTTTGATTGTATGTGATGTGATAGATGAGATACTTCTTCCATGGAGATGATAAACGTCTAAATCTCAAGGAGAAATTGATTGGATTAAAGGGATGCTTTTAAGAAGCCCATGGGTCCTTGTATTGTAAGCCCAAGAGGAGGCATTCTGAGGGTCATCGAGGGTCCTTGTATGAAGCTCAAGAGGAAGCTATAGGGTATGGCTGGCTTTGGCTTTAAAAGGGATTTCACCGGGAAACCATCCTTTTGGAAACAAGAGCAATTTCACCGGGAAGTTATACTCTCAGGGTTCTATCCTAACGTGGATGATTCTTTGTATTGGAAGCCCAATAGGAGGCTGTTAAGAGATTTCCTGGTCTCTTTCTTTGTATGATGCCCAAGAGAAGGCTAAACTCAATGAGGAGTTCTTTTGAACGAAGCCCAAGAGGAGGCTGACTCAGCAGGGGAGTGTTGTCTTATATGAAGCCTAAGCGGAGGCTAAACTCAGATGAATGAGTTTTCTTATATGAAGCCTAAGAGGAGGCTGAACTCAGATGAAATGAGTTACCTTGTACAAAGCCCAAGAGGAGGCTAAACTGTGGGGAACCTATTGGTTAGACTAGTTGTTATGTTATAACTAGACAGTTGTATAAACAAGTGTGTGTGTGATATGTATTCACAGGAGTTTATGAAGGAAATATAAACAGATGCATGATGTTTATTTACAAGCGTTTATGAAGGAAATATAAACAAGTGTATGTGAAACGAACGTTTAAAACGAGCGTAACTTGATTATTTACAAGTTTGAATTGTGTACAAAGAAGTAAATATGTACACGAACGAGTGTTTATGTACGAGGAGTTGTGGATGTACATAGGAGGGTTGGGACTTACACCATGATGCTGGCCCATTGGTTCAAAAGCAGTTTCACCGGGAATAATGCTCCTTTCAATACCAATGGTATTTAGTGTATACGCAAGCGAGGTGAAAACAAACGATCGAAGTTTGTCTGTACTTGAGTATTTACAAAAAGTATCTGTATTATTGTTGGCTGAAGATTTTGATACACATTGGTTCGAAATGGAATCATTGAGCTCGAAGTGAAACAGGATTAATATTCGTGAGAAAAAAAGTGAATGTCACAGTTCAGAATGGGAGAAATGGCTCTTCGAATAGGCATACTAAAGTTCAGAGCTTCGAATGGCAGTTATGATGATATATGTAAAAAAGAAAGCTTCGAAGTGCTAACAAGATTATGTCCGAAGTGAGTTCGCTTAAGATGGCCAGAGCATTTGAAATTCAAACGCGGGCGGGATAATTGGGAGTTAGAATATATGCGCTGGAAACGGTTCGAAGATGCGTGGAAGCTAGAGAAGAGCAGTGTTCTGCATGTTCTAAACGTGGCAAGATCTCATAAGTCAGACCGTTATGGTCGAAGTAGTATAAATAGAAGTCTTAGTGTTAGGATTTCGTGTGTCATATCTGTTGTACAAAATTCAGTAAACATTCAAAATACCACATGGCTAGGGAAACGAATGCTCGAACAATGTACGTATGATAGCACCAAACCTTTATTATTCAGTAAAGCATCTTTATCTTTCCAGTTTATCTCTTATTTTCGCATCAATGTCATTTAAATTCTTTACATTCAAAGTCATTTAACTATTTCTTGCATCTAAACGTTTTCTTCTATTCGAAATCCTTTACATTCAGAAACCTTTTACATTAATGTTATCACATTCATGTCTTTTACATTTCATGCTTTTACATTCATGCTTTTACGTTAGATGTCTTTTACATTCAAAGTTATTTACGTATTTCTGCATTTTACATACTTCTTTGCAAATTGAATCTTTACTTATTTAAATTAGTTTTTTTGTATTTCTTTACTTGATCATGTCATTAAGTTCTTTAACATTGTAATCGGAATACATTGGACATATATAAAACATTCTGAATACAAGTCTTAACCATGAATACTAATTTTGTTATTAAGTTTATCGAAACGACCAATACCCCATAGGATCAATCTAGTCGATCCTGCAAGTTACCAGAGGAATTGAATAACAGTCATAAAGATTATTCGATAGTTTGGAGGACTAGTGGTTGTTTTACCAGAAATCACTGTAAAAAAATTGGCACACCTGGTGGGACAGTCATTGGTCGTTACAAAATTAAAATAAAAATAAGGATTGCTAAGACATAATCGTTATAAAGTTCTTTCTGAGTGTTAAGTTCGTTGTTATATGAACCTTAGAAGTGGTAGAATAACTAATAGCAACCAACCCTTACCCAGAAGTAAACGTAATAATAGGATGTCTAATCCAAACAATCAACAAGGGGAACAAAACGCCCCACACGGAACAGGCACTAACGCGTCTATTTCGACGGGTATGTCTAGCGCGATCCCTTCGAATGCACAGTCTGTTGCATCTTCTACTAGTAATGTGGCCAGGAACGGAACAAGTGGCATGTTAACTAAAAATTCGATCCTAGGCAATACAGAAACCACTGGGTATCCTGGGGGATTTGCCCCACCATCAGGGGCACAAACCCATTTCGCTACCCCACCACCAACTAGACCATCCAGTTTCGATGGTAATAGACCCAGAAATCCCCCTTATGGAATGCCAACATCATTTATGGCAGGTTTGCAGACTTCGACGTCGAACGCGTCACCACAATTAGGGTCTGGTTCTGGGGCTAATCAATTTATGACAAATAACCAAGAGTCAGTAGGTTATAGTGCATTGCCTATCCTAACCACAGAAAATCAGATAGCTTTTAGGCAGTTAATGGATGATAGTAACCATAATATGATAGGAGTGTTAGCACAAACTATGCAAGAAATCTTCGCCCCAATAGTTCAAAACGTAACTGTGACAAACAGAGAAAACGCAGATAACATGAGTCGAATAGCAGATTTCTTCGCTCCTCCAGAAAGGCATAGGAAGAACCAGGCATTGGTTCGAGCGAATATACCTATCATAGAACAAGTTGCTGATGACCCACCCTATAGGCCAGTCA
The DNA here is from genome assembly GCA_021764765.1 of Vicia sativa. Lineage (NCBI taxonomy): Eukaryota > Viridiplantae > Streptophyta > Magnoliopsida > Fabales > Fabaceae > Vicia > Vicia sativa. The sequence goes on from CM038794.1 coordinate 12,268,215, forward strand.
GAGAGGAGATTAATTTGGGGGCAAGGGCACAAAGGTTAGATATACCAGTGATTCGAGAGGAACCACAAAGGGGATTTATAGAACCAGTGGTGAGGGTCGAAAGATTAGATGCCCCAGTGATTCGAGAGGAACCACAAAGGGGATTTATGGAACCAGGGGCAAGGGTCGAAAGGCTAGATGCACCAGCATTTCGAGAAGAACAACCTAGAGGAGTTGTCATGGTAGGTCGAAATTAAGATGCTGATGCAGTAGTTCATAGGATTCGAAACGATAACATCTTGGTAGAAAACAATTTAACTACCATGATAGAGAGGATTATGGCCCAAAACGGTCTTAATACAGGGATTAGAAGGCCAAATTATGCCTCTCCCATAGCAGATTATGTAATGCATACTGATTTACCAAGGGGATATAAGATCCCTAAGTTTACAAAGTTTGCTGGAGATACCAATGAATCAACAGTCGAACATATAGCCAGGTATCTGACTGAAGCAGGAGACATAGCAAATAATGAGAACCTTAGGATTAAATATTTCCCAAGTTCCCTCACTAAAAATGCTTTCACATGGTTCACCACTTTGCCTCCTGGATCCATAGAAACCTGGACCCTCTTGGAGAGATTGTTCCATGAACAATTCTATATGGGACAATCCAAGATAAGTCTAAAGGAACTAGCCAGTGTTAAGAGGAAGTTTACTGAACCCATAGATGAGTACTTAAATAGGTTCAGACTCTTGAAATCTAGGTGTTTCACAGTAGTCCCTGAACATGAGTTAGTCGAAATGGCCGCTGGTAGCCTGGACTATTCTATTCGAAAGAAATTAGACACACAATACTTGAGGGACATGGCTCAGTTAGCAGATAGGGTTCGACAAGTCGAAAGGCTAAAGGCTGAAAAGGCCAGGGCTTTTAAAAGTAATAAGAAAGAAAGAATTTCCTATGTCGAAACTGAGGAAGTTGAAGACTATCCTGAATTCGAAGAGGTCGAAATAGATCTCACTGAATTAAAACACAGGCTCCACCTTACTCTTGTAAACTATTAGTTCCCACAAAAGGGAAAGAAATTGTTGAAAATGAGAAAAGTGACAAATTCCCAAAGAAGGTATATACCTTCGATGTAACAAAGTGTGACTTGATTTTCGATTTGCTTGTCAAAGATGGCCAGCTAATTGTGCCATCAAATGTCAAAATACCTCCTTTAGATCAAAGAAAGAAAAGAGGATTTTGTAAATATCATAGTTTCCTAGGCCACAAAACCTCACAGTGTTTTCTTTTCAGGGATCTGATTCAGAACGCAATTAAGGATGGCAGATTGAAATTTGCTGACAAACCAAAAATGAAAGTAGATGAAGACCCTCTGGGTGTTGCAGACACCAACTACTCCAAGCCTTCGTGCATTGGAGAAATCAATATGGTGGAAGCAGACCAAGAGTCTACTCCATTAGGAAAAGAAAGCACTGAGAATGGAAACTGGGTTTTAGTCGAAGTCAACAAGGGAGTCACTGAGGACGTCCATAAACAACTAGAGGCTTCGATCGAAGCAGTGCCATTTGCTGTTTGGAAAGAGATCCAGGCTACTGAGGGCCAGGAGAACCAGAAGCAAGAGTTGACACAGGCCACTGAAGGCCTAAGGCCAAAATTGGAGAGAGTAAAGATCACAAAGCCAGCCTCCCCTCAAAAAGAAATCTGGGATACCTTGGGAGAGCCCAGTGGGAAGTTCGACTATCTGGTGAAATATTCTGCTCCAGAGAGTTCGAAAATCCCAATCGAAGACGTCAAGCCCACAGGATGGGGAGATGATGATATAAAGGGGGAGGATGGAAATGGTAGCATTTCTCAGAAGGAAGTCTGGGATACTTTAGGAGAACCCAGTGGAAAATTTAATTACCTGGTAAAATACTCTGCCCTAGAAAGTTCAAAGATCCAAATCGAAGATGTCAAACCATCAGGATGGGAAGATGATGACGAAAAAGGGGAAGATGTAGATGTCAATATGGTGGATATGGAGAGACCTCGTTCTGAGATGGAGGAGATGGAAAGATACCTAGAAAAGGAAAAGTACAAAATGGAGGATGGCTATGTTGCAGATACCAGCCTCAAAGATTATCTCATGCTGTGCCACAAGGGAAATGCTGAAATGATGCTATGTCCCAGATGCAGCATCATCTGCAACCAGAGAATTGCTGCAGAGTTCGAGAGGAAACAAAGGGCTCGAACTGGCATCAATTGGCGCCAAGACAACCATTTATTCAGATGTTACCCTAGAGCTGGGGAAAGTTTATTGGAGTTTTTAGTTCACTGTCACAAAGGGGCAACCAAGTGCCTGATATGCCTAAGGTGCTCTACAGCATATGACCAGAACATGGCTGGAGCGTTCGAAACTATTCAATTCGCCCCATGCTGGAATCACAAGGAAGTTGGTCAGATGAGTCAACACTTCGAGGGTAATCATACTCAACGAAAGCCTGACAGCCCCTATCCTAAAGGTGCTCGAAGGATGACGTTCAAAATCCCTACTGAAGTACCAACAGACAAATGGATGCAAGTCAGAGCTAATAAGGGGAAAGATAAATGGAAAGGCAATGAACGAAATGCATGTCACACCATGGTATATAGGAGGCAATTCAACACTGCGAAGAGGGAAGAATTGAGACTAGAAAATTACAAAGGGAAAAACCCCATGTCCAGATCACAATGGCGAAGGCAACAGCGAATTCGAAAGGCTGAAAGGGAAGCTTTGGCAGACAAAGGAGCAGCTTCGACCAGCAACAAAGAGGTGTCAAGTACCAACAAGCCAACAAAATTCACAACAAACAATCAACCTGAAGACAAACCTCCAGTTAGTAGGAGACTCTTCTCTGAAACACAACAACATAAGGAAGAGGATACCATAGAAGGAGTACACTCAAAGTCCAGAAGAAGACGAGGATATGCTGACAGACAACTTCGAATCAGAGGGGGAGTCTTCACTCAACTTAAATTGCAACGTGGTATCTGTGCTACCTTGCGAATTTGGACAGGAGACCGAAATCGAAGAGCATGAGGAAGAGGATACCATAGATTTGATGAAGCACATACCAGTTTGCTACTATGTCATGGACAACGGCGCGGTCGAAGAGCAGAATGCGTTCTTCGAGCACCCAGAGCCAGCCATGAAGAATCATCTGAAGCCATTGTTCATTCGAGCAAAGGATGGAGCCCATGGCGTGAATAAGGTCTTAGTGGATGGGGGCGCTGCAGTCAATTTAATGCCCCACTTCATGCTGAAGAAATTAGGAATACAAGATGGTGATGTCAAACCACACAACATGGTCCTATCCAATTATGAAGGGAAAGTAGGTCAGACGTTGGGGGTAGTTCAAGTGGATTTAATCGTCGGATCGAGCTGCAGGCCCACCATGTTCATGGTGATCGAAGCCAAAGCCAATTATAACTTGCTGCTGGGAAGAGAGTGGATCCATGGCGTAGGAGCAGTTCCTTCGTCAATTAATCAGAGGTTGGTTCTATAGAGAGAGGATGGTATAGTGGAGAATATCGAAGCGGACCAGAGTTACTTTATGACAACAGTCAACTTAGTCAATAAGAGGAATTATGACAAGTATCTAGCCAAAATAGCCCCTTGTACCCCAAGCGACGAAGTAAACGAAACCAGGAATGCACACTATTATATGACCCTTCGCCATGATGGCATGTACTGGGATAGGAAGATAATTAAAGGAGACGAAGGAGTCGAAGGAACTTCGCAAAGACGGCCAGCAGGCTGGGAGTTCGACAACCTTGCTCATGACTGAGTCCTCCTTCTTCGAAAGGATTTCGGCCTATATGGCTGAGAATGAATGGAAAGCGGCCTCAGAGGCTGAAATAGATAATATGGTTGAAGTGAACGAAATAGAAGGGAATGGCTCGAAAGACTCACCCTATGAAGAACACGAAATAGATCAAAGGCTCGATGCCATCTATGACAAGGAACCCTTGGGCTTCGAGAAGGATCCTACAAACTCAGGTGCCAAAATGTTAGCACAGGATCCGCTCGAAGAGGTGAATTTGGGGGATGACAATACAAAAAGAATAACCTACATAAGCGCAAAACTCAACCCAAGTTTCAAGCAAGAGGTGATCGAAGTTCTCAAAAGAAACAAAGATTGCTTTGCATGGGACTATGACGAAATGCCTGGTTTGAAGAGAGAGTTAGTGGAGCACAGACTTCCAATTAAGGATGGCAAGAAGCCCATCAAACAAACTCCCAGAAGATTCGCGCCAGCAGTACTCACAAAGATCAAAGTTGAGGTCGAAAGGTTGCTGCGCTGCAAATTCATCAAAACCACAAGGTATGTCGAATGGTTAGCAAATATAGTACCTGTTATTAAAAAAAAATGGTTCTCTGAGAATATGCATAGACTTTAGGGATTTAAATACTGCAACCCCCAAAGATGAATATTCTATGCCTGTGGCAGAAATGTTAATAGACTCTGTTGCAGGATTCGAATACCTAAGTATGCTAGATGGATATTCTGGTTATAATCAGATTTTTATTGCTGAAGAAGATGTTGCTAAGACAGCATTTCGTTGCCCAGGAGCCTTAGGCACCTACGAATGGGTAGTGATGCCTTTTGGTTTAAAAAATGTTGGGGAAACTTACCAAAGAGCAATGAATTCAATCTTCCATGATTTTATTGAGACATTTATGCAGGTGTATATTGATGATATAGTCATCAAATCTATATATGCAGAAACCCATTTGCATCATTTGAGCCAATCATTCGAAAGAATGAGGAAACATGGCTTAAAAATGAACCCCCTTAAATGTGCATTTTTTGTGCAGGCTGGAGATTTCCTTGGCTTTGTGGTTCATAAAAAAGGAATCGAAATCAACCAGAATAAGACCAAAGCCATCATGGAGACAAAAGCACCCACATCAAAAGGAGTCGCAATCTTTCTGGGAAGATTAACTTTCTCAGAAGGTTCATTTCGAATCTAAGTGGAAGAACTCAAGCCTTCTCTCCACTACTTCGTTTAAAGCAAGGCCAAGCCTTCGAGTGGAACGAAGCACATCAGGAGGCCTTTGACAAGATCAAAAGATATCTCTCTCAGCCTCCTATCTTGTCTCCACCTTCATGGGGAAAGCCTATGAGACTGTACATATCTGCTTCTGAATTTACTATAGGTAGTATGTTAGCACAAGAAGATAGTAATGGCATCGAAAGAGCCATATATTATTTAAGTAGGGTATTGAATGATGCAGAAACTAGATATAGCAATATAGAAAAACTATGTCTTTGTTTATACTTTTCTTGTATGAAACTTAAGTATTATATAAAGTCTGTTGATGTTTATGTTTCATCTCATTTCGATGTTATCAAACACATGCTTTCAAAACCAATAATGCATAGCAGAGTTGGTAAATGGGCTCTAGCCTTGACAGAATATTCTTTGACTTTCATGCCTTTAAGAGCTGTGAAAGGTCAAGTGATTTCTGATTTCATCGTGGACCATTCACTGGTCGAAAAGCCTGTCATAGGTTACGTTGAAACGCAACCTTGGAAACTATACTTTGATGGTTCGACCCATAAGGAGGGTAGTGGTGTTGGAGTTCTCATAATTTCTCCTAAAGGAATTCCAACAAAATTCAAGTATAAGTTAGATGGTCCTCGTTGCTCGAACAACGAAGCTGAATATGAAGCGCTTATTGTTGGACTTGAAGCTTTGTTGGAATTGGGGGCAACTAGAGTCGAAATTAAAGGTGACTCAGAGTTGGTGGTCAAGAAAATAACAAAGGAATACAAATGCATAAAGGAAAATTTGATGACATACTTTGTCATAGTTAATAGGCTACTCAAAAAATTCGAATACATGGATATTCAACACATACCGAGAATAGAAAATCAAGAAGCAAATGACCTAGCACAGTTGGCTTCAAGATATAAAGTTTCTACCAAAAACTTTGAGGATTTGGTCGAAATAAGAGGTAGGGTCATGGCTACTAGACTCACACCTTCAGATTTAGAAAATATTAAATTAGGTTGTGGAGATAAAGATAGATTCGAAGTATTAGCCATAGATACCTTATCAGATGAAGATTGGCGAAGTCCACTAGTGAGTTATTTAAAAAATCCAACATTTAATGTTGATAGAAAAATAAAATATAGGGCATTATCATATGTCCTTATGGGAAATGAATTGTTCAAAAAGACCCAAGAAGGCGTACTACTGAAATGCCGGGGAGAAAGTGAGGCATACTTAGCATTGTCAGAAGTCCACAATGGGACATGTGGGGCACATCAAGCGGGCCATAAAATGAAATGGTTGTTATTTCGATATGGCATGTATTGACCTAGCATGCTCAAAGATTGTATAGATTTTGCTAAAGGTTGTGAAGAATGCCAAAAACATGTAGGGATTCAACATGCTCCTGCAAGTGAGCTGCATTCGATCATTAAGCCATGGCCCTTTAGAGGATGGGCATTAGATTTAATATGAGAGATTAATCCGGCTTCGTCCAAAGGACAGAAATATATCTTGGTAGGAATAGACTATTTTACCAAGTGGATCGAAGCAATACCATTAATAGCTGCTGATCAAGAGGCTGTTATTGAGTTCATACAGAAATAGATTATCTATAGGTTCGGATTGCCAGAGAGCATAACCACAGATCAAGGTTCTGTGTTTACTGGTAGGAAGATGCAAGAATTTTCCCAAGAGATGGGGTTTAGATTACTAACATCAACACCATATTATGCTCAAGCAAATGGTCAGGTCGAAGCAGCCAATAAAGTGATAATAGGTTTCATTAAGAAACATGTTGGTAAAAAGCCAAGGAATTGGCATAAGACTTTAGACCAAATATTATGGGCCTGTAGAACATCTCCTAAAGAAGCTACTAACACCACGCCTTTCCAACTAACATTTGGTCATGATGCAGTTCTACCAGTAGAAATTCATCTGCAATCAGTTTGAATTCAAAGGCAAAACGAAATCCCATCTGCATTGTATTGGGAGATGATGATGAACGAGTTAGTTGAGTTAGACGAAGTTAGATTGCATGCATTGGAAATCCTAATGAGGCAAAAGGAAAGAGTAGCCAGGGCATATAACAAAAGGATGAAGGGTAAAACATTCAATATTAATGACTTAGTATGGAAAGTTATATTGCCCATGGACAAGAAAAATAAAGCATTAGGTAAATGGTCACCTCATTGGGAAGGACCTTTTCGAATAGTAAAAACATTTTTAAACAATGCATATGAAATTGAAGAGTTGAATGATGATAAACGAATCTTAAAGGTTAATGGGAAATATTTAAAGAAATACAAGCCACACCTGCAGGAGATTCGAATAATAACAGCGTAATCGAAATATAGTAAAGATATGCCAAAATGGTAATATAAATGGCCAAAATGGCATTGTTTGGGTATTACAGATCAAAGTTAAATTAATATTCCAAGCAAATTAAACAAACAAAATCTAGAAATGGGCATTGTTCCTTAATCTGTCAAAGATACTCCGAAAGGACTCAAGCCTTTGCTGAGTGAAGCGCCTTGCCCCTTCTAGGGTGGCAACTTCACCCTTAAGTTGCTCAGCTGCTTCCATTTCTGCAAGTCCTTTATTGAGGAGCTCTTCGAACCGATTACCAGCAGTGGTGGTTTCATATGCCATTTGTTATTGTTGGGCCTCCTTAATCTTTTGTTGAAGTTCTTGAATCTGCTTTTCCCAGAGAAGAATAGACTGAGCTCGAACCTCATAGTCAGTCTTAGCTTGCTTTATGTGCATAGCTTGATCCTCGGCTTCTTTAGATAGCTTCGAAGCGTGCTCATAAGCAGCGTCCATAGCAGTTCGCTTCTCTTGGACTTTATTGGTAGCAAATTCATCCTGAAGGAGACACCCAATCACGTTGTCTAGCAAAGATTGAAGTTCGAATAAGATGGTACTAACTTCCAGAGAGCAGGTGGCAAGGTCGACTTGAGTTAGAAGTTCTTTCATAGTATAGCAAACTGTACTGTCTTTCTTAAGCCCTTCGAACAGATCCACGTCAAGGATTGTCTTCCTAATCTTGTGAAGAAGTACAACCCTATCATCAGAAGGCATTGAATTTGTAGTCGAACCAGTACCAACCTTAGGAAGAGGAGTATCTCTTTGAGCTAATTTAGCTTTCATATACCCAATTGGGTCATTTCGTTTTAAGAGAGTTAACTCCTCTTCAGCTGTTTGACATTGGGAAGACTCAGGAAGTTCCATGCGCAAGGGAGTAACATCCATTTCGACTTCCATTGGCTCATTGGTAGGGGCACCATCACCTTCATTATTTTCTTGCTCATCATCTTCTTCATCACCAACCAGGTCCACCACTTCGATGTCATTGTCTTCACCACTATGAGCATCAGACTCCGTTCCTTCGCTCGAACCACCTTGAGCCTCTTCTTCTTCTGCTTCCTCAGATCCTTCCTCACTAGATTCTTCGCTCTCTTGAGAAGGGTCAGCCTTTTCCTCTTCAGCTTGGGTGACTTTTTCACTCTCTTGAGGGATTTCGAGAGGGGATTTTGGATGAGAAGTTTCTGGAGGAACTTCTGCAGCATCTTCAGGCGTTGCTTCGTTTGTTTCTTTGAGAGGGGGAGAAGTGCCTTGGTCATCTGGTTGCTCGGAAGCCCCAATCGGAACCGCCATATTGGAGGATCCCTTGTTCTGCACCAGATTACTCGAATCCCCATGAGGAGAAGAATGGGTTGGAGCAGCTGTTTTTGGTGGAGGAGTCGAAGTGGTAGGGATTGGATTCGAAGTGTCCTACAAAAACAAAGAAAGATTAAAAAACATGTGCTAAGGTACAAATAACTAGTTGTTAAAAAATTCGAATTCAATTTACCTGTAGATTATCTGAAGAGAGATTGCTATCTATATGTTCCAACATTACGTTGGAGGTCGAAGGTGGATTTTTGGATTTTGGTAAGGGAGTAACATCCCTGGAATCGAGTCCAGAAACGTTAATTGTTTCAGTGTCCTTGGAAACATTCTTCTTCAGCTTCTTCTTCAAAGTTGTTGGTGGATCCCCCCCAGCCTTGGGATTCTTCCCAGTGGTACTAGGCTTTCGTTTCTTTGGAGTGGTTGGTGGGAGTTTACTAGTCTGAAATGGTTTAAACATGAGTTAGACTTCAATCATAAATTTAAGTCCATTCGAAATATCAGAATAAACTGATTACCTTTGGAGTCGGAGCAATTGTTGGAGTTGGAGCAATTGTTGGAGTTGGAGAAATTGTGGTTGTTGGTGTTGTTGCAGCAGTTGTTGTTGGCACATCATCATTGGTTTCGATGGTTTGTTGAGAGCTACTTCCTTCCTTAGCCTTCGAACCAACAGTCTTGATCCTGATGGCTGAAAATTGAAACAATTAAGACGAAATGTTAAAATAAAGAAAGTAAGAAATATTTGGGATTTCCCAAGTATTCGCACCTGCACCTTGATTAGATATAATCGACATGGCAGAAAGGTCATAGCGAAGATGCCCTGGGAAATCATGGAGCCAATGACGAGCCCATGTCACAGTCTCAGATGGCTTTGGTTTCTTTTGAGATTTGTATTTGAACATCTCTTTGCAAGTCAACCACCAAGGGTATGGAGGAAACCAAGCCAGAGCCAGTTCTGAGGTAGGTAGTCTGGGAAACTTAGGTGGATGCATTTCAAGTGCCAACCTATACCTATCCTCAGGTGACAACCCTGAAGGCAGTTTGAACTTAGAAACTTTTTCTTTAAATTTTTCCTTCAAGGTTTGGGACGCTCGATACACAGTGGTCTCCAAGCGTGTAGGATCATAAGTTGTTTCGAAGTAATTCTAAAAAGCCCTAATCTCTTTGGCATGAGTAAACATACCTTTCTTCGAATGTACCTGCACATTGAATGCATCAGTTAGTTTCTTTTGAATAGTGAGGGTATCGAACATATTAGATTGGTAGAATTTAGTCCACCAATCCAGAAAATCCTTTGCAGTAAAATATGTTGGTTCAAAAGGAATTAGCTCGAACTGAGCGAAGCCTTAGTATTGTTCTTGTTGCAGCTTGGCTTCTCTCGCTTTGAAGGTTCGACCAGAAGTGATGGCACTCTGGGTTTGAAAAAGGGGTTCAGGGATTAACTGACATAAACCAAATTGTCTGGAGACAAAATTGGGTTGATAGGCAAACAGAAAGATTTGGTTCTTGGACGGAGTGATTCTTGAGGAGATTAATCTTGGGAGTAAAAAGGCTTTCCAAATGTCTTGGATCTCTTTGCTTCGAGCAGCCTCTGAGAGGTACATGGTGAACCATGATGGCCCATGAGTCCTCAAAGCAAAGGGTGCCATAGTTTCTTCAATTTATGCCTTTAAGAGAAGATCATGATGTACTGTGAGAAGAGGACTTGGAAGTCAGCCTTATCATCATTTGGAGTAAGTCTTCTCAGCCTTGTACCTTCAACGATTCGATCCGCTATCTCTGGATCTTGTTCAATGATGGTTTCAACAGTGGACAATGAATATTCAAACATGGCATTCAGCCATAATTGGAGTAACCAGAAGGGGCCAGCTAGCAGGATGTTCTTAGGAGTGTGAGATTTCAGACTCGAAACAGCTGATCTCAAGCTTTCATAGAGATCAACAAGTAACAGCTCACTCAAACATACTCTCCTATTTTCATGTAAATCCCTTGCTAGAGGAATAAACCTACTGGCTACTTGTAAAGACCTGCTACAAAACACGTATCTTGATAACCAGAGAGTGAGGAAGGCAATATGCTCCACGTCTGACACACTATCACCTTCAGTGTGATAATGGCTAATAAACCTAGAGAAACTGGCCAATTTGACATCGAAGTCAATGATACTTGAGTGTTCTTCAGAGTCAGGGATGTAAGTCTCTCCTACTGGTGACAAACCAGTGATGGCTGCTATGTCGAAGAATGTAGGTGTTATCATTCCTCCAGGAAGGTGAAAGGTGTTGTAAGTACTATCCCAGAAGTATAAGGATGCAAATAGTAATGGGTGGCTGTAGGTGAAGCCTGGTTTCGATAACTTGATTAAATTATAGATTCCTAGCTCCTCCCATTGGTGTGATTTCTTAGCTTCTACCTTAGTAAGCCAGTTCTGGTAAGCTATATCAGGGGTAGGGCAGGATCGGAATGGTTTAAAATTACTTTTAACATAATCCAAGACAAAAGGATCTTTAGGGGGAATGTTTGGGGTTTCTGTGGTTTTCGAAGCGGAGGATTCACTCATATTCTCAGTTCCTAACCTAGGGATTTCCATCTTATTAAACAAAGGTTTAAAGTTATAACAAACAGGGAAGATTGTTCTGGTATCTTTCAGGATTTCAAAAACTGTAAGAGGGCCCATTAGAGCAAACCTCTTTCCAGCAGCATTGGTTGGAATCAGTACCTGAGATGAGTATAGAAGTTCTTGTTCCTTGGAGATTGCTTGGGGAATAAGTACAGATTGACCTTGATGAGTACTGACCTTGCTCTCCATAATCGTTCATGCGTTCTTGCCTTTCTTCTTGGAAATCTTCTTCATTTGGGATGTTGTTGAAGACATTGTTGGAGATTGTTGAGAACTTTAGGGTTTTTTCAGCGAGAAGAGAAGAAGAAAGAGTTCAGAATATGGAAAAAAGAATAAAAGACTAAGCTATTTAGTTTTTATAGTGAGGAAGTTGAAGCACTCACCAACTAAGGTTAGGGTACGTGGGGGTCGTGGGTTGGATATGGAATGAGGTGGCGTAAAGTTACATTGGTAATAAGCGTGATTAATGATAATCATTGTTTTAGTAAATGCACCATGATGTGATGACTGTTTTGAGACGGTTAAGGGAACCAAGAGGCGTCTTGATTGACATAATTATAAGTCATACACGGTACAGTATCATGATTACTCAAAGTCACATCAAAATCTTGCAAATATATTTAAAATAAGTATTTCTCAAAAGAGGATCGAAATACATATTTTAAAGGGGCATTTTGTTGGCTGAAGATTTTGATACACATTGGTTCGAAATGGAATCATTGAGCTCGAAGTGAAACAGGATTAATATTCGTGAGAATAAAGTGAATGTCACAGTTCGGAATGGGAGAAATGGATCTTCGAATAGGCATACTAAAGTTCGGAGCTTCGAATGGCAGTTATGATGATATATGTAAAAAAGAAAGCTTTGAAGTGCTAACAAGATTATGTCTGTGAAGTGAGTTCGAAGCGAAGATGGCCAGAGCATTTGAAATTCAAACGCGAGCGGGATAATTGGGAGTTAGAATATATGCGCTGGAAACGGTTCGAAGACGCGTGGAAGCTAGAGAAGAGCAGTGTTCTGCATGTTCTAAACGTGGCAAGATCTCATAAGTCAGACCGTTATGGTCGAAGTAGTATAAATAGAAGTCTTAGTGTTAGGATTTCGTGTGTCATATCTGTTGTACAAAATTCAGTAAACATTCAAAATACCACATGGCTAGGGAAATGAATGCTCGAACAATGTACGTATGATAGCACCAAACCTTTATTATTCAGTAAAACATCTTTATCTTTCCAGTTTATCTCTTATTTTCGCATCAATGTCATTTAAATTCTTTACATTCAAAGTCATTTAACTATTTCTTGCATTTAAACATTTTCTTTTATTCCAAATCCTTTACATTCAGAAACCTTTTACATTAACGTTATCACATTCATGTCTTTTACATTTCATGCTTTTACATTCATGCTTTTACGTTAGATGTCTTTTACATTCAAAGTTATTTACGTATTTTTTACATACTTCTTTGCAAATTGAATCTTTACTTATTTAAATTAGTTTTTTTGTATTTCTTTACTTGATCATGTCATTAAGTTCTTTAACATTGTAATCGGAATACATTGGACATATATAAAACATTCTAAATACAAGTCTTAACCATGAATACTAATTTTGTTATTAAGTTTATCCAAACGACCAATACCCCATAGGATCAATCTAGTCGATCCTGCAAGTTACCAGAGGAATTGAATAACAGTCATAAAGATTATTCGATAGTTTGGAGGACTAGCGGTTGTTTTACCAGAAATCACTGTAAACACTAATCCCATGTACCACTTCAGTGCGGCACCGGTGAGACTATCCTGGAAGTAATGGATTAACAACTGGTGATTGTCGTTGTACGTAGACATTTTCCTGGCATACATTGTAAGATGACTCTGTGGACAGGAATTTCCTTTGTACTTTTCAAAGTCAGGGACTTTGAATTTTGCAGGTATCCTTACGCGAGGAACTAAGCACAGATCATGGGCGTTCTTCCCAAACAATTCCTTTCCCCGAATTGTTTTAATCTCAAGCTGCATTTTGAGGAGCTGTTCCTGGAGATTCTCCATCGGGCCACGAGGATTTGTGTTATCGCCGGGACTATGGTGAACTTCTTCGTCTGCAGTAGTGTGCACTACAGAAGTAGAGTTCGTCATGATTGGTTGAGAAACCGTCATGGTTACTTGTGGAAGAGTTACTCCACGTTGCGGAGTAAGTGTTGACTTTTGCAAAGTAGGTACTTCAAGCGTGGTTGTTTGTGCTTGAGAAGTCGGTTGGCGAAATCCGATGCCAAAGTTGAAAGGCATTCCCCATGGATAACCTTCTGGCATAATGAAGAGTGAACTACTGGCTGCAACAGTTGAAACTGGAGTAGTAGTGTCCTCTGAAATTGCTGCTTAATTTTGACTGCTCAATGTTTCTTGCTGACTTTGCGCTGCTGCCAATGAGTTGACCAAAGAAGTGAGTCTCTCTACCTCTTCTTGCAGTGTCGTCACCGTGCTACGAAGCTCAACATTCTCTTGTTCAAATCCTTCCATTACTTTCCTTCTTTTTGAACGCGTATCGTATGTTCGAGTAGGCTGTGGACGTGGTCGAGAAACTCTAAGACGCGACAGCTTGGCGATCTTTTCCTTTCTGGAAAAAATTCCAAAAGATCAAACTCTAGACAATAGACTTGATATGCAAAGTATGATGCATGATTATGAATGTAAAGAAAGATTTCCAAAGAATTTACGCTAAAAGAGAAATTTCTGGCAAATATTTGGATGGAAAACACGTATTTTATTAATTATTGAAAGAAGATTACAACAATTTTGTTTTTGAGCGTTGCTCACACAAATGATAAAATAAATGATAAAATATTACAATCTAAACTAATTAATCGTCTTCGTTGGATGAAGATCCAAAGGCTTGATGCAGCTTCAACTTCAGGATTTCCTTCCCATAGTGAGCTTTCAGTTCAGCTTTCTCGGCTTTTAGCTTGCTGATGACTTTCTTCCACTCGTCGGGAGCAGGATCGTTGGTTGTCATTTCCTCAAGCTTTCTTTTCCTTTCTTTGATGTATCTTTTGATCGCGTTATCTTTTTGGCGAATTTTCTCATCTTTCTCCATGAGCCATTCATCCTGGAAGTAAAGCGTCTTTTCATGATCTTTGACCTGCTTTTTAAGCTTTTCATTCTCGAGATCAGTCTTAAGGAACTTGCCTTCCAAAGCTTCTTTCTCGAGCCTCATCTTGGCCAAAGCTTCTTGGTATTCTCCCATAGTTTCAACGGGAAAAATTGTTGATTTGGAAGCTGTTGAGAACATAGGTTCTTCATAAGCGTAAGGCATTCGGAATTCCTTCGCTCTTTTCTTCACCCAAGAAGTGTAGATTTCCATGGCTACACAATTCTTCGCTTTCCCTTTTTCTTTCCTCCGGATGTGATGCCAAGCTCTGATCATTCTGGCTTTCAAACCTTGGGAATCCTCTCCTTCATGATAGAAGTAGCTCTCTATTGTAAAACCAAGAGGTTTACTAGAGTTTGCGTATCCGAGCTGACGTCTCGCCAAAAATGGGTTGTAGTTGATTCCTCCTTTTGTACTAATAAGAGGTACGTTGGCAAATTCTCCACAGCTCTCAATGATTTCCATCTCATTGTCTGCCAAGGTATACCAATGGATATCGTCGTTTGTAAGAGACATGAGTCTTCGAGACCAATGCCAATCGTCTTTGTTTTCGCGGAAGATAGGAGATTTAGGCAAGTGTGAGACAATCCATTTGAAAAACAGAGGTACACAACACACGATAGTTCCATCTCCTTGACGATTCCTATGATGAATAGAGAAGTACGTATCACCAAGCAGAGTGGGAACGGGATTTCCAATCAGAAAGATCCTTATGGCGTTGATATCAACGAAACTTGGGACGTTGGGAAACAACACCAATCCATAGATGAGTAAAGCTAAAATAGCTTCAAAGGCTACCATACTACCGGCTTCAGAGAATTTAAGAGCCTTCTCCATTAGGAACTTTGAAGTTAGTCCTAAGAGTTTTCCTTTGGTAGTTAGGTTTTTGTCTATCTCAGATTTCTTTAAGTGAGTCATTGTTGCAATGACTGGTGACTTGAGAATGGCTTCCAAACCATTGAAAGGCACCTTATCTGATACTGAGATACCTAGGATTTGTGCATACTCTTCCAAAGTAGGCATCAACTGATAATCAGGAAAAGTGAAACAGCGATAGACTGGATCGTAAAACTGAACGAAAGTTTTGAGGAGTCCTTCATCCACGTTAGTGTTCAGGATAGTTAAAAGTGTTCCATAGCGTTTTCTGAAATCCGAGGGATCTTCTACCAAGGATTCCAACTCTTTCAACTTTCCTACCTCAGGAATTCTAAAACTGTATCTCTTGGTGAATCTTCCTCTGACGTCCATCACTCTAACCTAAAATATTCACAAAGAAAAATCTCTAAATTCTTTGGAAATGGGAAGAGAAATGAAGTTTTTGAATGAATGCATGAATGCTACAAACATGGTTAGTAGTTATACACACGGTCAAGCGTTCGAAGTCACGAGCATGAGGCCAACGATAAGAATCAACATGGGTAAGTTCTAAGGGCTTATTCATCTGTGAAACGGGTTCTACTGATAATACAGGCTCAACGCTTCTCTTTGAAATATTATCGGATTTGTTGAATACTCGAAGTCCAATAATATTTTTCAAGAAAAACTCGCCTGATCGTAGTCTCGCATGACAATTATTCTAGGCTTACGCCCGAATAATTTCTGCACTACATCCTAAATGGCCAGGATGGGTTATGTGTTGTCTGACCACTCGACCAAGTCCCCTTGAAAGCAAAATGTCTTCGCAAATACTTGCTAAACATAAATACCCCCAAGACAACCTCCAGAGAGGGATCTCAAATTAACTCCGTAAGAGAATTCTCACAAGTTAATAGGACTATACCCCACCTAGATCTTAAAATGTTTCTTAAATCCGGGTTAGGATTTCTTTCCATCAGATGAAATCGTGAAGACACACAATAAAGAAAAACAAACATATGCACATATGAAAGCTTAACCCCTTTTTTTTCTTTTTGAAAACAAAAAAAGCTTGGTGCTCTTGAGCAGAGTCATATTTTTTTGAAAATCAAAATTTAGCGTACTCCCCAGTAGAGTCGCCATTTTTCTGTCGCGTTAAAAGTAGCGCTAGAGAATCGAATCTGAATTCGGATCCTCTGGCTCGAAACGATTTACTCTTTTGATTTGTTTATAAAGATGCCGCGAGCATCAAGCTTTATTATTTTCAACACAAGAAAACATGATTATGAAAAAGGGGAAAGCTGTTAATACCCTCAATTGATTTTGATATGCGTAACGACTAGCGCAAACTAGATGCAACGCATTGGGGAGATTCCGGGTAAGGGGGTTTGTTATATAAAGGGAATAGATGGAGCACCCTAAATATATATAGTTATCTATAGCTTTATATATGAATATGTTTGATATGTTTGTGTGTTTTAATTGCTATTTCTATGATTGGGAAAGTTTCTACTTTGGATTTTTAAGAAGGATAGATTATGTGGGATCCTAGTGTTTGTTATTATTGTGCTCGCAAAGATCTTTGGATCTTCTACATACATATCCCTTAATGGGAATCAGAGCATTTGTAGCTCGGATCTACAGGGATCTATGGTTTGTTTGGTTTGAGGGAGAAAGAAATTTGCTCGGCAAGGATGAGACCTTGTGCCTACGTATTCTCAAAGGGATGTTGAGAAAGTCAGAGCAATCGTAGTTCCCACTTATGCTAGTGGAAGCAACGGAATATTAGTAAGAGACAAAGACGAATGTCATCTTAATGAAAAATGTATCTAATCTATTTCATCACATACATTTTGAAAGGTTGATTGATTAAAATCTTTCATTGTAAGCTATAGGTGTTTTGCTTGAGTATACAAGCGTTACCACTTACATGTTTAAGAAAGATGTTTTGAAAAAAGATGATTGAATCCTTTAATTGTAAGCATTGGGTGTTTTACTTGAGTGTACAAGCGTTACCACTTACGATTAAGAGATGTTTTTGTTTGAAAAGAGTTTGAAAATTTTTTGATTGTATGTGATGTGATAGATGAGATACTTCTTCCATAGAGATGATAAACGTCTAAATCTCAAGGAGAAATTGATTGGATTAAAGGGATGCTTTTAAGAAGCCCATGGGTCCTTGTATTGTAAGCCCAAGAGGAGGCATTCCGAGGGTCATCGAGGGTCATCGAGGGTCCTTGTATGAAGCTCAAGAGGAAGCTATAGGGTATGGCTGGCTTTGGCTTTAAAAGGGATTTCACCGGGAAACCATCATTTTGGAAACAAGAGCAATTTCACCGAGAAGTTATACTCTCAGGGTTCTATCCTAACGTGGATGATTCTTTGTATTGGAAGCCCAATAGGAGGCTGTTAAGAGATTTCCTGATCTCTTTCTTTGTTTGATGCCCAAGAGAAGGCTAAACTCAATGAGGAGTTCTTTTGAACGAAGCCCAAGAGGAGGCTGACTCAGCAGGGGAGTGTTGTCTTATATGAAGCCTAAGCGGAGGCTAAACTCAGATGAATGAGTTTTCTTATATGAAGCCTAAGAGGAGGCTGAACTCAGATGAAATGAGTTACCTTGTACAAAGCCCAAGAGGAGGCTAAACTGTGGGGAACCTATTGGTTAGACTAGTTGTTATGTTATAACTAGACAGTTGTATAAACAAGTGTGTGTGTGATATGTATTCACAGGAGTTTATGAAGGAAATATAAACAGATGCATGATGTTTATTTACAAGAGTTTATGAAGGAAATATAAACAAGTGTATGTGAAACGAACGTTTAAAACGAGCGTAACTTGATTATTTACAAGTTTGAATTGTGTACAAAGAAGTAAATATGTACACGAACGAGTGTTTATGTATGAGGAGTTGTGGATGTACATAGGAGGGTTGGGACTTACACCATGATGGTGGCCCATTGGTTTAAAAGCAGTTTCACCGGGAATAATGCTCCTTTCAATACCAATGGTATTCAGTGTATACGCAAGCGAGGTGAAAACAAACGATCGAAGTTTGTCTGTACTTGAGTATTTACAAAAAGTATCTGTATTATGTATAGGTAAAAGTTGGTATGTTCATAAAAATAATTGGATATGTACAAAGAAAATATGTATGTATATAAAGAATGTTGGGACTTACACCGTAAGGGAGGCCCATGATCGGTTAAGAAATTCGAAGAAAAACGAATTCAGTGTTACCGTTTAAATCGGATCGATCATGGAAAAAGAGGTAAGTTTGATGAAAAGTTTTGAAGAATGTTATTTGAAAGTGTTTTTGAAATATGAAGTTCATTTATAAGAAGTTTTGAAAAGAATCGGGCTTCGAAAATTTGAAAAAATCACCTTTAAAGGTGCTTTGAAAAGTACTCAAAAGTACCGTTTCCGGCTCGATAAAAATATAATCGGATGAAGGTTTTTCTGAAAAATTTTAACACTATCATAAAATAGGCACATTAATTGACAAGTGTACAAAAAATCACCTCAAAATGAGGAGTTTTGATTGGGTTTTGAAAAAGTCAAAGTTTTGCAAAAAGTATGAAAAATTACAAAAGTTTGGTAAAAAAATGGTCCCAAGGCTACTCGAACCCGGGACCTGAAGGCAAGGCATGGCATGAAAGTCTTAAGAGTGAGCTGGCAACCGCTGGGGCGGCAATACATCCATGTATTGAAATCAATCAATGTTATAATATTATAAACGGATATTTGAATTTTCAAAAAAAACGCGCGCAGCTTGTTCTTCATCTCCAATCCTTCAATCAATCCTCAAATCCTCGTTTCTTGATGAAATCAAAAGATGTTAAACATGAAACTTGATCATTTTGAGCCCAGGAACATGATGATGTCCTTTAATTTCATTTATTTCAAGCCTAACATGATTGAATTTCTGAAGAACACGAAGAACCCTAAAACTGAAAAATCTAATTGAAATCGTGTATGGTGAATGATTTTGTCAATTGATTGAGGGTTATTGATCGTTGATAGTGCAGAAACAAAATGGCCAAGAGTTTTTTTGACTGGAATCAAAGAATCATAGAGTTTGAAGTTCGTGTTCTTACCTGTTCAAGCTGAGATCGAATTCTGCTTTAGAGTGTTTCCAGTTGAGTTTTGATGATTCTTAGAGCACCAACGGCCTTCAAGGATCATGTATGAATGGTCTGCTTGCTCTGAAATTGCTTGGATAGTTCTGACCAAGTCGACCTGCATACAGCTCAAAGTGAAACTGGAAATCGTGGTTAGAGATGTTACAGATTGATGTTAATGGTTTGGATCATTCATATGAGGTATATTGATGATGTTTGGATGATCAAAACACAAGTTGCTCGAGCCAATGTTCAAATTCGATGGTTATGGCAGTTTTGGCAAGCTTGTGAACATGAAATGCAAAAACTGATTTTCAACTTGGCTTGTGTTGATTTTATGTTTCAAACAAGTTCCATATTGATATTAAAACATGTTAGACACCAAATTACTCAAGGTTTTTCACAAGTTTTCAAAAATGCAAGATTTCTCCAATTACACTATGTTTCTTGAATTTTAAGAAAGAAGAGAGAAAGCATGTTCTTGCATGGCTTTGGTGTGGTTTGAAATTGCAAACAAGACCTCTATTTATAGGCCATAAGTTCTGAAAGATAAGTGAGAAAGTTTGGCTTTGGTATTTACAACTTGCCTTAGAGGGCAAGGAAGTCATTTTTGCATTAAATGCAAAAGGAAGCTTCCTTTTAACCATGGTTAATTTTCAACTTTGATCTTATCCATCATAATTACATCCAACTGATTTTTATCAGCTCTAGCTTATCTTTGCAAGGTGGCATGTGTTCTAGAAGAAAAAAATGCAAAATGACCTATAATTTTGAAAGTTTGTACTTGCAAATTATGGATTTTGGAGCTCTAAGTTTCAAAATCAAAAGTATGGCTAGACTCCATGGATTTGAGAGTTCTTGGACATTTTGGAAATCTTGTTTCAAGGGCTACAACTTTCATGTTTTGAGTTTTTTCCAATTCAAAGTGGAACTATGTGAAAAAATGCCATGAAGTTTGGAAAAAGTAAGAAATTTTAACACTTGAAAATTTTTCTAAGTGGTGGAAATTTTGACTTTTTGTTGACTTTCCCAAATTTCTTGATTTTTTATGATCATGATGGATCATTTGAAGTATTTTGATGATTGAAAAGGTTTTGTTTTGAAAAAGTTGACCAAAAGTCAAAGTTTGACCTTTCAGTGCAGATGAAATTTCATCAGATGTTTCAGAAATTGACTGATGAAGTCTGTGAACTTCTGTGATGTTTTGAATCCAGAAATTAGGTCAACATGTTGTATCTAAGATATGAAGATCAATCTCCAATCAAAAAAGTCATTCATTGATCAGAAAATCAGAGATTACTCATCCTCGACAAAAATCCTAATTGGTCGATCCTCAATAGATCATGAGGAAAAATTTGATATCTGAAGATCAGAGGTTGATGATTTGATCAAGATAGATCAGATGAAGTGAGTAAGACTCAAACCCTAATTGCTTGCCTCTTGAATCAGATGAAAAATTGATGAAACCCTAAATTTGACCTGTAGAAGCTACATCCGATTAATTCTGTTCTGAACTGTTAGTGATGCAATGATGCAGATGTAAGGTGGTATATTAGGTAAAAAATTGGGGTATGACATTCACCACTTAGGATCACCATGACAATACCTGCAGTCAAATAGATCCAAACTCTTGTCATTTCCCTCTTCCAAGGAAACCGGTAAATACACTTGTCCATACACACAAGTGGACGAATAATTGAATGTTAGGAGATTCTGGTTGTTGTACGACCTTAGATCTTGTTTCCTTAAGTCAAACTCAATGATTATTATGAAGTGAAGTAGATTGCAAGAAGTTTCTTCATCTACGAGGATACCCGAGGCATAATGATTTGCGAAGATGATATCAGTAATGATCAGTGGAATTGTTTCATTTAGAGTTCATCCACCTACTAATGATCTTGAAACCATAAGATTGAACCTATCATTTTTATGCTTCTTGGTTAGAGAGACTAACTTTAAAGAGTCTTGTGGTGGAGGCTCTGTCTATCTGAACATATCTTAATTGATCATGTCTTTGGCGAAGTTGGAGAAGAACTTGATCTGGAGAATTATGAATGATATTTTGGAAGTAGATTCAAAGCTACTTCCATTTTAGCACATCATTCAAAGAGGTTGAGGTTTAAATCAGATGCGATATGATTGAATAAGGAAATATCTGATTGAATCATAGATATGATTGTTGAGATTCTTAGAAATTAGAAGTTAGTTCAATGATTGAATTATTAAATTCATAATAATGGTGAAATTTTTATTCCAATAGCCAACTTCAACCAACTTAAATACTAAACTAACCAACTTTCCTCATAAATTTCAATGTACTCATGTTTCGAACAAATAAATATGTTTAAAGAAAAAGGCTTTAAATCTATTAGCGCCTCCTCCTATTTTCAATTGAAGTTCCCATTGTTTTGTTTTTTTAATTACTAATTTATGTTTATTAATAATAAATCAATATAAGTAAAAATAATAAATATATAATTAATATAAAATTTTAATTAAATTAAAATAAATAATTCTACAACTAATATAATTAATAAAAATAAAAAATAAATATTAATATATAATAAAATCTAGATTACATGTAGGAATAGCCATTTACGTTAATTTCTATGACGCGGCTAATCAAAGTGGTCGTCGGTTTTGCACCCCGATGTCGTATGTTTCATACAACTCTATGGATCCATCTGAGATATTTTATAAGAAATCATTGTTGTCGTCGCAAGTGTTTTAAGAACCATGTGTATGATGAACTCAGATTAGTGAAGTCGTCAAGATTGAGTTGGGTGCTCATGCCTTCGTAGTTTTATTGTGTTGGTTGTGTTGATGAGGTATTGATCAGACGACAATGTGGTTGGTTGAATGGTGATGTTGGTGTGAATGTTTAGTGGGTAATAACTAGTGTGGTTTGAATGTCAAATTGTTCTTTATGTTGGTAAGAGTGTGATGAGTCGATTGATGTTGGTACTGATAAAATATATGTGCTTGTTATTGGTATGAAATATGTTCTTGGTATAATGATTGTGTAAGTGACATGTGTTGTTGGTTATTTTGTTGGTGTGTAGTTTGAGTGTAAGTGTGTTGGGTTGGAGGTTAGGTGTTTGATGATGAAGTTTGTTGGTGTGGGTCAACTAAATATTTGGATTTGGACATGAAACCAGTTGTGACCAATCTATACTAATACATGTATTCATTAGTTGGTTGATCCACTGTCGCGCGGGTCAAAACAAGTGTTTTTCAAAACTACATATAGCGACAATGACTCGAGTATCGTATCGCAAGGATTCTTGTATTATTATTAACCAATAGATATGATTATGAGAGGATTTATGACTTTTTAGAATCAATTTATATAAATAGATTAAATAAGTGATTATTGCAATAATTTGAAAAGTTAACTTGTTGATTCGGTTCCTACCTGACCTCGGTTAATGCAATTCCAATCTCCTAAGAGGAATTTCTATTCCTATTCAATATACAAATTCATTGACAAGCGCGATGATATTGCGTGATGTAAATCCTATTCTCTGAATTAAGCAAACGGAATTAAGTCCACGCGAATTAAGCAAACACGATTTGATCACGCACGGTAACGAATTAAGCAAACGTTAATGTGATAACATTCAAGGATCATACAAACATCGAATTAAATCAACATACTCTATGAAATTTGGATTAAGCAAGCAAGATTCATAGAATAAAATTGAGAGGAATAAAAACTAAATTGAAATTATATTAATTTCAAGGTGTCAAACCTGAATTCAGCAAATTAACAAGAAGTATTAGTTCTTCATTGACATCCGTACAAAGCTAAGTTTTTCGTGAAAAAAGGATGAGAGCTATTGTTGCATGACCTGCCCTATTTTAATAACCTAAGGGTTTTCAATTACAAAACGAACCGGGTCGAAAAGATAACCCAGACCCACTAAAATGACCCAAAAACAATTTATTCTAAAGGCAGAAACTTCAACGAGTTTTTTGCTACCGATGCACTTCAAATCAACTCTTGGCTTCAAAATGAAAGTTGTAGCTCTGTCTCGCTTTCCAGAAAGTATTAGAACGCCTTAATCCGATTCACGAAGCTCCAGTTATGAATTTTATAGTGAAAGCTACTAATGCTGAAAATAAAATATGAAAATTAATTACGTGAAAAAATAAGCTAAATTATAAAAACATCATAAAATAGAAAAATAAATAAACTAAACCATGGAAATACCTAAGTACAAACATAGAGGAATATGCATCAAAATGCACTGATCAAATTCCCCCACACTTAAACTTTTGCACTCCGAGCAAATTAAATCAAAACTCATGAAACACCACAGCATTTAGATACTCATTCCAGGCTACTAACTCTTCTTCGATTAAGAGTGCATTGATATGTACTAATCCTGCACACTAAGGATATCGTAAGAACACTAATCCGCAATTATGCAGTCATAAGCCTCTCTCCTATAAAAACCAATCAGAATCATGTTATTATGCCTAAGCCTAACTTACTCATCCTCATTTTTGCTCTCTTTCATTCTGGCTCAATCACATTAAGCTCATTATCTCCACATTCTCATATTAAGGAGACCGGTCAGTGATTCTGATCCTCTTTGCACGGGATTCTGGTAACTAAGTGGCATAACCCATTGCTTACTCAATTGTAGTTGTGGAGGATCAGACTTTAATCCATCCCACCAAGTTCATCAATAGAAACCTCTGAACCAACCCAACAACGAGTATTATTATCATGTTTTGGTAGGTTCCACAACCGTTGGGTTAAGTGACCGGTGAGGGTCACCCAACTTAGAAGGTGCATTCCCTATTTTTTTTCAAATAAAACTTGGATCACTCACTTATTTTCATCGGCTTCCTTATGTAGAGAGTGTGTGAGATGGTGTCGACTACAAAGATAAATTAATCAAGAGATATTAGAGAATGAGAATTCAAGGTTATATCATAACAAATATTCAAAATGATTTCCATACTCAAGAGACTTACGGTGTTAAGACGACGCCGATCTTGTGAACTTTTTTTCAAGTCTCCGAAAACTAACCTCAAGTTAATCCATAGCCTACAACTTTCAAAAATAAATATGCATAGTATTTCAAAAATAAAACAAAGAAAACAAACAAACAAAACAAAGAAATTAAATGATTCCCTCCCCCACACTTAAAACATGCATTGTCCTCAATGAAAGAAACAAACATAAAATAAGAGAGAAGAGAGATAGAGGAAAGAACACACCCGAGTAGTCAAGGAGGATAGATGACCGCATAAGTATCCTTTCCCAACGAAATATCTTCTATAATTTCCTCTTCCAATGTGGGACTCTCATGGAATAGCTTAATGAATTGTCCATTGACTTTGCAATTTTGATCAATGTCTTCACTTTTTATTCCAGGATCAAAGAATTTTCTTCTAAAATTCAAAGTGTCGAATGAGCACGTGAAAGTGCTCTCATCTTTCACAACATCAAAGATCAAAAGGTTATGGGGATGCCTCACTGCTTTTGCTACATCTTCTAGTGAGATTCTATGCATACACATGGACAGACTAATATCATAAATATCATCCAAGGTCCATCTAATTCCTTTCTTATGCTTCTTCAAAACCTACAAAAACTAACTTTCTTGATCAAAATAAAGTTTATAAGAAATTATAACTGGGAGTTTTTCATTCATCTCTAAATAATCATATTTAAGATTTTCATGAATTAGTTTCAGCTCCCTTGAAGGTGGTTGTTCGATGGATGGTTTGTTATGGGAAACCAGGTGTCGAGAGCTTCATCTACATGAACAACTTCATTTGAAAACTCATGTGCAAAAAGAATATCAACTTGCAAGGCAACCTCAATTTCAGCACAAACAGAGCAAATTTTAGTGTCAGTACAAACATCACAAGAGTAAACATCATCAAAATTAGAAAATAATGGAAAATCAGCTGCAAAAAAAAAATAGTACAAGTATCATCAACAGTCTCAAAAAGAAAATCTATTGAAAAAACAGAATTCTCTTCCAAGGGTTGTTAGTTAGATCCTTGAGCTTGATGCATGGTATTCATCGAAGAGGCAAGCTGTTCAATTTGTGTTTACAAAGTTTGGAGAGTATAATCTATTTGTTGTTGATACTGAAGACTATTTGTAGTCATTTGTTTTACAATGTCCTCTAATGAAGGTTCAGAAGGTTCAGAAGGTGCAGAGAACACGGTCTGGAATTCCTTCATATTCTTATGCAGATCCTCACCTGCAAGACCATTAAACATTGACAACAAGTGTATTAAATCAAATTTCAATTCAAAAGGTGCATCAACTGCAGGATAGTCAATACATAAACCATTATAGTTCACATCGGGGGAAGCCAACTACCTCAAAGTTCTTTGTTCAACCATGTTATCAACAAACACAAAAATACCAATTATGTCTCAAGCAAGCAAAAACAAATAGAAAAAAAAGGAAAACAATTAAAATAAATTCATACAAATACAAAATCACCAAATTTAATCTAATGAACTGAAATTAAAATTTTGAGAATTTTTTTTAGATTTTTTCGACACTATGAAAACAGTGAGAAATTAATTAAAAATAGAAAAAGAGGAATTGCAAATACAAATTTATTGACAAGCGTGATGATATCGTGTAATGTAAATCCTATTTTTCGAATTAAGCAAACGGAATTAAGTCCACATGAATTAAGCAAACACGATTTGATCACTCACGGTAACAAATTAAGCAAACGTTAATGTGATTATAGTTAAGGATCATACAAACATCGAATTAAATCAACATACTCTATGAAATTTGGATTAACAAAGCAAGATTCATAGAATAAATTGAGAGGAATAAAAATTAAATTGAAATTATATTAACCTCTGGGTGTCGAACCTGAATTCAACAAATTAACAAGAAATATTAGTTCTCCATTGTCATTGTACAAAGCTAAGTTTTTCGTGAAAAAAGGTGAGAACTATTGTTGCACGACCTGCCCTATTTTAACAACCTAAGGATTTTCAATTACAAAATGAACCGGGTCGAAAAGATAACCCATACTCACTAAAAAGAACCAAAAACAATTTATTCTAAAGGCAGAAACTTCAACGAGATTTCCGGTACTGATGCACTTCAAATCAACTCTTGACTTCAAAGTAAAAGTTGTAGCTCTGTCTCTTAGCTTTCCATAAAGTATTAGAACGCCTCAATATGATTCCCGAAGCTCCAGTTATGAATTTTTTAGTGAAAGCTACTAATGCTGACAATAAAATACGAAAATTAATTAAGTACAAAAATAAACTAAATTATAAATATCTGGATTTGGACATGAAACTAGTCGTCACCGATCTATACTAATACATCTATTCATTAGTTGGTTTATATTCAAATGTCATTATAGTGTCGGTTAGGACTACTTGACAGTGACGTTTTCATTCACGACAATCATTTTTGGCATATAAAGTCCAATGGTCGTAGTCTCATTAGTCTGAGACTTTACTATCATGGAATTGTGAAAAGAACCTCAGAGGACCAGGTAATTCAAATGCTATCCTAATAAAAATCTTTCCCACGATGAGGCTTCAGATCTTTGGTCTCTGCTTTGAACCTGTTCACCACATCCTGGCAGAGGAAGAGAAACTCACTCACAGCCGGGGGCACCTGATTATCTTTGAGGTCTTCTAGAGCCGACCTAAGTCTCCAAGGCACATAAACAACCAAGCGGTTACACATGTCCACCATATCACGATATCTCCTGTAGAAGTACTCATTCTGCTCTTCTAAAAAGGACACAATTTCGTCCTTTTCATCCAAAACCCGATTCAAATTGTGGATCTCATCTATCCACCCCTGACATTGTTCCCTGGGACCTTCATAAGCATCTCTATTGCTATCCCTTTCTTCTCTCGCAACTTTCAGGTCTTGATTCCTTTCAATCAACTCAGCCAACTCTAATTCCCGAGCAATATGAACTTCCTCTTTCTCTGCTATCTCATTGTTCAGAATTTTGTTAGTTTGTACCAAAGAATTTTCTAGCTCCGAAATTCTAGTTTCAAGGCGTGTTCTTAAAGCCTCTTTTTCTTCAATAGCCTTTTCTTCATCTCGGTAAGCTTTTCCTCTCTGTTGCTGAGAAGTCTTCAACTGTCGGCGGAGATCTCTTGTCCCGCTCACAGCACTCTCCAAGTCTTCAGAATACCTCAGTATACGCTCTTCGTCTTCTTCATTTTGCCTTCTTCTTCATGCCAACTCCTCTCTTACTTCCTGGAGGTCAGCTTCCAATCTTTCAGCTTTGTACGAAATGCTAGAGTTAACACTTTGTAGCTCCCATCTTTCTTCTTCCATTTTCCTAATGATTTCTTGAAGCCTCATGCTTTCTTCTATCGGAACATGAGTAACCACAGGTTCTGGATGATTGAAAGGCAACTCCACACAATAAGGTAACTTGATTTCTTTTACTCTATCTACGACCCACTGACGGTAGGATCGTCCATCAATACCACCCCTTTTGATCAATTCTCTGCTCTCTCTATGAATCTGATTCCAAGCTCTTCTGATCTTCCTTACCTCATTACGATCTTTCTGGCCAAATTCATGTATAATGAAGCTTTCCAAGTGCTCAGGCCTTGGTTCGTTTTCCATTGGATACCCCAACTGTCTTGTTGCCAATCTTGGATTATAGTTAATACAACCCACAGACCCAATCAAAGGAACATTGGAGTAACCTCCACAATGTGTGATAATATCAACGAATCCCCAACTTGGAGAATGCCACAAAACCCCATCAGCAATGAGTGAAGCCATCTTTTGAGGCCATGTCAACCCTCTCAAAATCTTTTCCCACGGTCCATTCTGGGGTATATGAGATTTCAACCATAAATACAGCAATGGAGAACAACACAAAACCACACCCCATTTTTTCAGGTACCTCTCATGGAGATGATAAAGAACATCAGCCAATAAAGCAGGAATAGGATTCCCTGACATGAATATGATGATAGCAGAAGTACTCACGTAATCACTTTCATTGGTTGGAAACATGACTACACCAAAGATGAGCAAAGCTAAAATGGAACTGAAAGCGGGCCAATCTTCTTGCACCTTCAAGTTTGATAACTTATCTTCTAAATTCTGTCTGAGAATGCCTTTACCTGTAACCCACGATGCCACCTCTCTGACAGGAAGAGACAAAGCGGCAGCCACTTCAGCCTTATTCAAATCCTTCATGTCATACCCCAATTTTTGACCTAATATACCACCTTACATTTGCATCATTGCATCACTAACAGTTCAGAACAGAATTAATCGGGTGTGGCTTCCACAGGTCAAAATTAGGGTTTCACAAAATTTTCATCTGATTCAAGAGGCAATCAATTAGGGTTTGATTTTTATTCACCTTATTTGATATATCTTGATCAATCATCAACTTCTGATCTTCAGATATCAAATTTTTCCTCATGATCTATCGAGGATCGACCAATTAGGGTTTTCATCGAGGATAAGCAATCACTGATTTTCTGATCAATGAATGACTTTTCTGATTGGAGATTGATCTTCATATCTTAAATACAACATGTTGACCTAATTTCTGGATTCAAAACATCACAGAAGTTCACAGATTCATCAGTCAATTTCTGAAACATCTGATGAAATTTCATCTGCATTGAAAAGTCAAACTTTGACTTTTGGTCAACTTTTTCAAGACAAAACTTTTTCCATCATCAAAATACTTCAAATGATCCATCATGATCATAAAAAATCAAGAAATTTGGAAAAGTCAACAAAAACTCAAAATTTTCAACACTTAGAACATTTTTCAAGTGTTAAAATTTCACATTTTTTCCAAACTTCATGGCAATTTTTCACATAGTTCCATTTGGAATTAGGAAAAACTCAAAACATCAAAGTTGTAGTCCTTGAAACAAGCTTTCCAAAATTTCCAAGAACTCTCAAATCCATGGAGTATAGCTATACTTTTGATTTTGAAACATAGAGCTCCAAAATCCTTGATTTTCAAGTACAACTTTCAAAATTATAGGTCATTTTTGAGTTTCTTCTTCTAGAAGCCATGCCACCTAGCAAAGAGGGATAGAGATGATAAAAAATCAGATGAAGAGTAATTATGATGGGATAAGATCAAGTTGAAAATTTAACCATGGTTAAAAGGAAGCTTCCTTTTGCATTTATTGCAAAAATGACTTCCTTGCCCTCTAAGGCAACTTGTAAATACCAAAGCCAATCTTATTCACTTACCATTCAGAAATTTTGACCTATAAATAGAGGTCATGTTGGCCATTTGAAACTACACCAAAGCTATGCCAAAACAAGCTTTCTCCATTCTTTCTTAAAATTCAAGCAACATAGTTCAATTTGAGGAAACTTGTATTTTTCAAAACTTGTGAAAAAACATGAGATATTTGGTGTCTTATATGTCATAAACATCATATGCAATTGGTTTGTAACTTAAAATCAACACAAGAAACACTAAAAAACAAATTTTGCATTTCATGTTTCTAAACTTGCCAAAACTGCCTTAACATTCGAATTTGATCTTTGGCTCGAGCAAGTTGTGATTTTTTCACTCAAACATCATCAACATACTCCATATGGATGATGCAGACCATTAACTCCAACCTGTAACACCTCTAACATCGAATTCAAGTTTCACTTTGAAGCTTATGCAGGTGGACTTGGTTGGAATGATCCAGGCCAATTCAGAGTGAGCAGACCATCCTCACACAATCCTTGAAGTCCGTTGGTGCTATAGGAGTCATCAAAACAGTTCTGGAAACACTCCATTAACAACTTCGATCTCAGCTTCAAGAGGTAAGAACACGAACTTCAAACTCCATGATTTCTTGCTTCCAATTTAAAAAGCTCTTGGCCGTTTTGTTTCTGCACCATCACTGATCAATAACCCTCAATCAATTGATTAATTCCTTCACCATACACGATTTCAATTAGAATTTTCAGAATTAGGGTTCTTCATGTTTCTGAGGAATTTAATCATGTTAAGCTTAAAATAAATGGAATTAAATGACATCATCGTGTTCCTGGGCTTAAAACGATCAAGTTTGATGTTTACATCGAGCAATTTCGTTGAGAAACAAGCAATCCATGGCTGATTGAAGATTGGAGGAAGAAGAAGAAGCTTGTGCGCGTTTTTTCAAATTCAAATGTCCAGTTTATAATATTATAACATTGTTTGATTTCAATACACGGATGTATTGCCGCCCTAGCGGTTGCCAGCTCACTCTTAAGTCACTCTTGCCACGCCTTGCCTAATGGTCCCGGGTTCGAGTAGCCTTGGGACCATTTTTGCCAAACTTTTTCATTTTCTCTTCATATTTTTTTCAATCTTTGACTCTTTCAAAACCCAATCAAAACTCCTCATTTTGATGTGATTTTTTGTACACTTGTCAATTAACATGTCTATTTTATAATAGTGTCAAAAAAATTCAGAAAAACTTTCATCTGATTATATTTTTATCGAGCCAAAAACGATACTTTTGAGTACTTTTCAAAGCACTTTCAAATGTGGTTTTTTTTCAAACTTTCGAAGCCCGATTCTTTTCAAACTTCTTGTAAGTATATTTTACTTTTCAAAAACACTTTCAACATCATTCTTCAAAACTTTTCATCAAACTTACATCTTTTTCCATGATCGATCCGATTTGACGATAAAACCGAATTCGTTTTCTCTCGAATTTCTTAAACCGATCATGGGCCTCCCTTACGGTGTAAGTCCCAAAATTCTTTATGTACATACATATTTCCTTGTACATGTCTTACTCTTTTTGTGTACGTACCAATTTTACCTGTACATAATACAGATACTTTTGTAAATACTCAAGTACAGACAAACTTCGTCCGTTTGTTTTTCGTTTCGCTTGTGTATACACTGAATACCATTGGTATTAAAAGGAGCATTATTCCCGGTGAAACTGCTTTTAAACCAATGGGCCTCCCTTACGGTGTAAGTCCCAACCTTCCTATGTACATCCACATCCTCCTGTACATAAATACTCGTTCGTGTACATATTTACTTTCTTGTACACATTCAGATTTGTAAATAATCAAGTTACGCTCGTTTTAAACGTTCGTTTCACATACACCTGTTTATATTTCAATCATAAACTCTTGTAAATAAATTTTACACGCATTGTTTATATTTCCTTCATAAACTCTTGTGAATACATATCACACACACACACACACTTGTTTATATAACTATCTAGTTATAACATAACAACTAGTCTAACCAGTAGGTTCCCCACAGTATTAGCCTCCTCTTGGGCTTTGTACAAGGTGACTCATTTCATCTGAGTTTAGCCTCCTCTTAGGCTTCATATAAGAAAACTCATTCATCTGAGTTTAGCCTCCGCTTAGGCTTCATATAAGACAACACTCCCCTTGCTGAGTCAGCCTCCTCTTGGGCTTCGTTCAAAAGAACTCCTCATTGAGTTTAGCCTTCTCTTGGGCATCATACAAGAAAGAGACCAGGAAATCTCTTAACAGCCTCCTATTGGGCTTCCAATACAAAGAATCACCCGCGCTAGGATAGAACCCTGAGAGTATAATTTCCCGGTGAAATTGCTCTTAATCCTAAAAGGATGGTTTCCCGGTGAAATCCCTCTTAAAGCCAAAGCCAGCCATACCTTATAGCTTCCTCTTGAGCTTCATACAAGGACCCTCGATGACCTCGATGACCCTCGGAATGCCTCCTCTTGGGCTTACAATACAAGGACCCATGGGCTTCTTAAAAGCATTCCCTTAATCCAATCAATTTCTCCTCGAGATTTAGACGTTTATCATCTCTGTGGAAGAAGTATCTCATCTATCACATCACATATAATTAAAAACTTTTCAAACTCTTTTCAAACAAAAACATCTCTTAATCGTAAGTGGTAATGCTTGTACACTCAAGCAAAACACCCAATGCTTACAATTAAAAGATTCAATCATCTTTTTCAAACATTTTTCTTAAAACTCGTAAGTGGTAACGCTTGTACACTCAAGCAGAACACCTATAACTTACGATGAAAGATTTAATCAATCAATCCTTTTCAAAATGTATGTGATGAAATAGATTAGATACATTTTTCATTAAGATGACATTTGTATGTGTCTCTTAATAACATCCCGTTGCTTCCACTAGCATAAGTGGGAACTACGATTGCTCTGACTTTCTCAACATCCTCTTAAGAATACGTAGGCACAAGGTCTCATCCTTGGCGAGCAAATTTCTTTCTCCCTCAAACCAAACAAACCATAGATCCCTGTAGATCCGAGCTACAAATGCTCTGATTCCCATTAAGGGATATGTATGCAGAAGATCCCAATGATCTTTGCGAGCACAATAATAACAAAACCTAGGATCCCATATAATCTACCTTTCTTGAAATCCCAAAGGAGAAACTTTCCCAATCATAGAAATAGCAATTTAAAACACACAAACATATCAAACGTATTCATATATAAAGCTATAGATAACTATATATATTTAGGGTGCTCCATCTATTCCCTTTATATAACAAACCCCCTTACCCGGAATCTCCCCAATGCGTTGCGTCTAGTTTGCGCTAGTCGTTACACATATCATATCAATTGAGGGTATTAACAGCTTTCCCCTTTTTCATAATCATTTTTTCTTGTGTTGAAAATAATAAAGCTTGATGCTCGCGGCATCTTTATAAACAAATCAAAAGAGTAAATCGGTTCGAGCCAGAGAATCCGAATTCAGATTCGATTCCCTCGCGCGTCACTTTTTAACGCGAACACTCCCCTATATTGACGAAAGGGATATCATTGTTCAAAGGCCAATTAAGAATTCTTTCAAACTCTTCAATAGTAGGAACAAGCTGGAAATCCTGAAACGTAAAACATCGAAGAGGTGGATCATAATATTTTGCCAGAGTAACCAGAGCTTCTGTATTGACGTTGGTAGTTAACAAATCCAAAATATTCCCAAATCTCTTTCCGAAGTAAGCCCTACTGACATGTGGAATCTTGTCGCTCATAGTCATCAACTTTCCAATCTTTAACTCTTTGAACATGAGATGAGGAACGTTCTTCATTGTTGGGTCCACTCTTCTCTTTTGCTTACTGCACAATCAAAGCTTATAAGGTTCCCTGAAAATAAAAGTTATATGCTAAATCAACTTATGCGAATGCATGCAATGTATGATGAAGAAATGGATAGAACCGGTTCACAAGGTAAGTTGGTCATGGCTTCGACGTCTACCCAACGAAAACCCCACACATGGTTGGTTCTAAAGTTTTTTGCTAAATGTCTCTTGGAGTCTCAGATCCCCTTTTAACAAACATTATCATCACACGAACGGCCACGTGGTGATAATATTTCCAAAAGTATACTCCAAGAAACGGCTCTTAAAGGGATACTCAAAGTCCTTTATTTTTTAGCGGTCGGTCTCGGTTTGGATACCTTAAAGAACAACTTAGAGTTATAGGCCATTTGTCCGTAAATTGATGTCCTGCACTATCGTGCGGGGAAAAACTTCCTTAAAACAACCAACTCTAAGCCGGAGTCTTCGCTTCAATCCACAAGACATTGGAGTCAGGGGGACCTAGGCTACGCAACCCCTCTATCCTAAATGTTACCTAGAAGCCTGGGTAGTGGGCTTATCTATGTATCAACACCCATAAATTCCCAACACAATAATATATCAACAAAATAATATATATAAAGCGTAAAGAGAATAATAAGCGATAAACAATAAATAAGCATAAAGAAAGAAGCAATAAATAAACATACAAACATGCGAAGAACTAAACTAGGGTTGACTCGCTTAGTCAAAAATCAATAAAAAAAGGTTCCCCAGTGAAGTCGCCAACTGAAGCAACTCGATTTTCAAAAATCGTTTAAATTTCGAAAACTAAGTGAAATCTCCACCTAATTTTATTTGTTCTAAAAAGAACGGGAAAATATAGATAAAACCCACGACGTTGGATAAGGTGGTCTACAAGACCAAAAAAGATGGATTCGGGAGTCGGTTACGCAAGGGGAAGGTATTAGCACCCCTTACATTCATCGTACTCGATGAGACCCATTTAGTTCTCAGTGTATGTGTGTGTGTTTATTGCTAAGTTATGAATAAAAAAGAGAAAAGAGTTTGTTTATTATTATTTTGAGTTTGGCACGGTTTCGAAACCGTGTGCCTACGTATTCCCTTGTGCAATGGGAAAGTCAAAACTTCGTAGTTCCTCTTAAAAAGGTTATAAATTGGTTGTATTGATTTTATAAGAAAAATCATGCATTTAGACATTTTAAATGCTTGAATTTGGACTTGTTTAGTTTGTTTGAAAAGCTTAAGTCCTCGTTCGTGTTTGAAGTGACTATTGCACACTCTTTCGTTGGAAAAGAGTTTTAATGATCGCGTATGAGCGATAAAAGGATTTTGATCGCATATGAGCGATAAAAGAATTTGAATGAGTTGAGCTGATTTTAAGTTGTGGATGACAAATATTGAAACATTAGGCTATCATCTAATGATTCGAGTATTCGAAATTGGCGAGCAAGTTCAACCAATCATCTCTCATCCAAAATCTTTATTATGAAGACAAATGAAGTGAAACAAAGTCCACAATTATTAAGTGTGCGAATAAAAGTATTTAAGTTGTTAGGCTATCATCTAACGACCCAAATATTTTAACTTCAATTAAACCGTCGGGCTATCATCTAACAATTTAATCGAATGTCGCAACACTAAGTTTTTGATTAAAACATGAGTAGAAGTTTTTTAACTTATTAGGCTATCACCTAACAACCTAAAAAACTTCAAATCTGTTTAAACCATCAGGCTAACGTCTAACGATTTAAACAAACCTCATCTAAATTTATTATGGAAAACATTTTGAAAACAACCCGACGTTGGATCGAGGTTTGGAATTTTAATTATGAAAGTGTTTTTAGATACGTGCTGAGATGACATGTGGAATCAGATTAATTTATGTTGGTCGTGTGCGAAGTGTACAATGGTGAATAAATACCGAATAAACAGATAATTATCACACAATACAATCGGAAATTTAAATAATTATTAGAGACGGTTATTTCTGTTTGATAAAAAATCAACTAATAGTTTAATCGATAAGTCATCAAATAGAAACTATCAGAGCTAATTATTGCTTAGTACATTGCACAAACAAATATTACTTACATAAAAATAAATTAATTGAAAAGATAAAAGTTTAGAATTAGCCTGTATTGCAGTGATTCTAGGAGGTGCGAAAAGAAATCCATCTGATCCTTGTAGAATCGGTCAGCAAAATCTTAACATGTGCTAGCAAACCGGATGCATCAGATCTTGGTCTCCAAAATACCCCAAGGTCAAAGTGGTGTATTATAATGTTTACCAAATATTTTTACTTATCATTTTTTTAATAAATAAATTAACCAAAAGGGAAAAGAAATAAAAGAAAATAAATTAATTAATTAAAAAAAACAAGGTGGTGACACTTGTCACCACCAGACTTAAAACACTAAAATAAATAAAAAAATAGAAATTAAATTGTTTTTTTAAAGAAAAAAAGAGTTAAAATAACAATTAAAGAAAATATTACCCAAATGGGAAAAATACTCTGTCACTCTCTCTACGCGTTCTCATCTTCTTTTCCTCTCCTCTCACGTGTTTCCCACAGTGGACCTAGAAACCCCATGGATTCTTGGAACTCATCGCTCAAACTCGATCCTCACCGGTCTCTCACCGGTCTCTCACTCGATTGTTTTGACAGAAACCCTCAATTCTCTCCCTCAATCGCCCTCGGATGGAAACCCTAATTACTATTGATTATGTACTCTATTTGGCTTATTTCTTTCGTTTTTGATGTTTTCTAACGCTGGATAACATTGGCTTTGCAGATGTATACAGATTATGGTCGAAAGCCCAAGGGGTTTCTGAAACCCTAGACTTCCAACACGATTTCGGCGAAGGTGACGGTACCTGAGTTTGGAGACGCGTTTGGAATGGCTTCTGCGTTATACTTGGGTGAGATCGTTCTGAACCTTTTCTTCTTTCTCTGTATCAGAAACTTAATTTCTGAAACAACACTTCTGAAGGGTTTGTTTGGGGAAAATGATGAACGTTAGGTTTTTTGATTGTTCTGTGGGTTTTTCACGTTGGAACATATATAAGTTTGGTCTTTGTTTTCTGGTGTTGGTTTGGCTTTGCTTGCTTATTGCTAGAACAGATACATGTTTGGCCTTTTGGTCTTGGTTATGGTTTGTTTTGGTCGAACATATGTTATGTTTGTATCTTGGTGCTCTAGTGTATTTTTTCTGGTATATTTTTCTGGTTGTTTTGAACTGTGTATTGGG
The DNA here is from genome assembly GCA_021764765.1 of Vicia sativa. Classification (NCBI taxonomy): domain Eukaryota; kingdom Viridiplantae; phylum Streptophyta; class Magnoliopsida; order Fabales; family Fabaceae; genus Vicia; species Vicia sativa. The sequence goes on from CM038794.1 coordinate 12,304,930, forward strand.
ACTTTTTAGAATAGATTATATCTTGATCTTGGTTATCTCTCAACAGATATTATGCTTATCCCTTTTGCTATCTTCTGATCTCTTATGCTATTTTTCTGATTGGTTTGAACAGACATTTTCCTTGGTTTTCCTTGCTTAATGTTGGCTCTTTTATTCCTTTTGTGCAATTCCCATCTGTCTCTCCTTGGAAACATACCCTGTTGCCTTTGTAGTTGCTTGTAGTTATTGCTATTTTCCTCTTTCAGCTATAGTTTGCTATGTATTCAATTTAAAACTTGGCTTTTTCTGTGTATTTCCCTGCTGCCTGCTGCTGTCACACTATATTTAGGTGAAAAATTTTCACTTATGTTGATAACCATATTTTTCTTTGGGTAAAAAATGCTCCTTGTCTGCTGCCCTGTTCTGCTTGCTGCCTATTGAACATGATGACTTTATATTTGGCTGAACTGATTTTTGGAACTGTTTGACAAACTGTTGGGCTGGATTTTGTTTGATTGCTTTGGGAAAACATGATGTTTTCTGATTTTTCCACTTCACACCTCCTTTTGTGAACCAACAACGAAGGTTGTTGTGATTTGCAATAGGAGGTCGTGGCCGATGAAGGAACTTTAGTTCTGAGGCTTTGGTCGCTTGAAACAATTAACCTTTCAAAACCTGATTCCCTAACACAAACCCTCATGATGAGTTTGAAAAAGAACAATTCTTTTGATTTTCGTATGAATTTTTGTTTATGTTTTGTAATTGCTAATCATGTTCTTTTGTTTCTTGTTTTTCATGAACGATGGCAATGGTCGAATGGCACGGCATGGAGATGAAGAGGAGTACCCGTGGCTTGTGATGAAATTTCTGTTGGAGAGAAAATTTGAGAACAAGAAGATTTGAATCTTTAGAAACTCCTAGGATTTTAGAAGTCTCTTTAAATTATCCTTGTAAAAGAAACTACTTTGTAATCTTAGTTCTCTACTTTGTATGTCATTCATAGAAATTCCGAATGTAAACTCCTATTCTTTGTAACACTGTGGACGAATCTTTAGATAAATTAAAATTTCACAAGTCTTTAAGATTCAATCATTGAAATGTCAAGTAGAAAAAATTCCTCACATAAGAATTGCTATTGAATGGACATTGAAGCTTTGAATCAAGTATATCATGTATCAATTATATGGAATGTATGTTGCATTGTCTTTATTCGGATTAAAACTTGAAGAGAGTTTCCCCAATCGTACCGATTCGCAACATTTGCTTCAAGAACTTAAAAGTTCCTAAATGATAATGGTAACATGCTCTTTAAATCAAAAATGCCATCTCAAATAAAGAATACTCAATCCCTCAATAAAGTTCAAAACAAAATGTAACCCATGTGGGCATAAATTCCCGACTTTGCCCTCTAACCCCTTTGGTGAGCGAATGACTTGGAAAAAGATAAAATCAATGTGATCTCTGAAGCAGAAACTCAAACCCAAGAACTGATAGATAAGAGAGAATCAGGTTTATTGTTAAACCCTTGTCATTTTCAATCCTGATTGATTGAAACACAAACATATTCCACATCTTAAAAAAACTGCGAACCGCCTTACCCTCATAACCACAGAACCCATGGCATGAATGTATTTGCGTGCAATAAAAAGAAGAGAGCAAATTTCGGGGTGCGACACATAGAGATGTCAATGGGGCGGGGAGGGGACAGGGGATACATTCCCATCCCAATCCCCGCCACCAAATTTATTCCACATCCCCGTATCGGATCCCTGCCATGGGGGGATTTTGTCCCCCATTCCCGTCCCCACGGATTCCCTTGGTTCCCCATAGTTTCTGCGAATATCTATAAACATAACTTTTTATTTATTATTTTTAACTAATTTAATAGAGAAAATTCAAAAACTAACGATAATAAATTAGTAAACTAATCATCTACGATAAATATATTGTTTTAACAATATTTAATCTTAAGATTCATGAACACAAAATTTTAATTTTTTTAAAAAAATTAAAATAGTCATTTAGATCTTTCTCTTTTACTAACAAGTTATTTGAAATAATAAATAAACCTACATATAAATGTTAAATTATATATTAATTAACGACATTATGAAATGCTAGTGCGAGGATGAGACTCTACGGGGCGGGGGATATGTTCGCCATCCCTATCCCCAAAGTGCTTCGGAGGAACTTTATTCCTCATTCCCGCGGAAGGAAAATTCCCCATCTTTGGGGCCCCAAACGGAGAATTCGCGCGGGAATCCCCACTAACGGGTGCAAGTTCACATCCCCAACGGTGCATGTTATGGGAGATTGATGAAGCATGAAGAATGGAAGAAAGACGAAAGCTTTAAGGAAAACACAAAAATCCCTTCTAGTGATATTCTCACAGAAGAGGAAATATAGACATTTTCTAAAAAGTAATTGTGAGTGTGAATGCTAAAGGTTGTGAAAGTTTCCAAATACTCGATTCACCATATTTATAAGTAGTGGTAGTTGAAAAGATCACACAAACAATAGAAAGAAATCCCAAGATCAACGACTAGGTTTCCACCCATGCATGTATATAGGTCAACTCGAGTATACTCAAGTACTTTGTAAGTTGTGTAATACCCTAGTTGGTTACGTCATTGCATGTGTCATAAAAAGACGATGAAGCATTTCAATGATGGAACCACATTAAGTGCACATTTTCCCGATTACTTTTTTCAAAACTTATCCCAAGCGTTTATGTCTCATTCCACATCGGATCACGTCATGGAGTTCGGTCAAAGCTATTTAAAGCTTCTCTCGACTTCTTTAGTGTCCTAGAAAGCCTTGGGAGCAACTATTATAGACCAATCAAATGCCCAAATGACTAAGGCCCAATCTATCTCAAATCCACTTCATTTCACCCCAAATATAAACCAGTCCACATGCTATGAACAAGGTACAATCTCTAATCTCTATTTTTCAATACACTCATCTTGAATCTTGAACTGATTTTGACGTTGGAGTGATAATCATGGAAGTTCACTCCATGTCGTATAAGTTCTCCAACCGCATCTATTTTTTATTCTCGAACGAAACAACAACAATAATAAATAATAATTAAAAAATTGTTTAAAGTTGAAATTTGCACCCCCTAAATCCTAACTTAAGATTTTGGATCCAACACTAGTCATCAACATTATACATCATTAAACGAACCGTACAAATAACTTAGTATGAGATTGAGAATATTTTAAAAAATTGTATGATCACAAATACGATGTCAATGTCTATTGTTGATCAAAAAACGCTGAAGGAAGTTTCAGCGAGGATTTTGATCAAGACACTGCAGATTCGGATAAAGTTGAAGTTGATTCCAGATATGAATGTGTGATTGTGGAAGATCCGCATCCTATTGCAGATTCAAAAAACACTGAAATTAATTCCAAAGATTCGATCAAGACAAGGCGATTCACGTAATCAAGTTGAGTCTCGATATGAATGTGAGAATGTGGCTGATTCGCATCCTATTGTTGATCCAATATGGAGGTAAGAAGCATGTTTTCGCGGCTTATGTTACAGAATTTTGAAAGTAATGAATTTATTGTAGCTGTTGTGGTAATAACAATGTTTAAATGAATTTTCGTAAAATAGGGAAGTTTGCGACTTATCAACAAAAGCTTTGAATTAATGACTCATTTATCCAAGATAGCATGCCCAAAAGTCCATGAAGTTTCAAGACATCTCCCTAATGTGCTTGATGACTTGCTTCAAAGATCATGTAGGGCCAAAGCTTTTCATGAAATTTAGAGCAGATAATGAAGACATTGGCCTTTATTTCTTTCCTCAGAATGAAAGGTGACATTTTGCACAAACTTAAGAGTATAATTTGATTTGATAAAAGTTTTTGTTTCTTTTCTTTGTCCTTTTTGTAACTAATAACATACTATCAAGCACAAACCCCAGGCATATCACAGTGTTTGACATGCGTCGGTTTCTAATATTTGTACGACACCAGTATGATACGTGTTGAAAAAATAAAACAAGTGTCGAAAAAAGATGGGTTTTTCTTTGAATCCAATGTTACCAAATAGTAGAGGACTTTCCAATAGAGATGTTGCTAATGTATACCTATGTATGCTAATATGACCTTAATGAGACTGCATTTATCAGTAGTTAACCGGGTGGCTGTGTTTTGTGGCAGGTACTAGAATGTTGTGGTCTCTTGCAGATTCCTGGTGGAAGTGTTTTGTGGAATGGAGTAAGTATTGAGGCAATAATAAATAATACAAGTTTGGATCAGTGATATGAGGATGTTGTAAATTGAATTTACTGTTAGAACATGTTTTAGCCTCACTTAATTTTATTGTTGTATTTGAATTGGATTTTAGAATACTATACATAATAATAATTTTGGTTTTGAATGATGATGTTACTTTTGCCTGATTTGTTTTGTTCATATTTTTTCAGTTGGGTTTGAAAAACAAGGAGTGGTTGATCTTGCCAATAATCTTGCTTCTAAATTGCGTAATAGTTTTACAAACTCCCTTAAAGCGGTGGGAGTAGACATACTTATTGGTTTTGGAACTATATTGGTAAGTGGCATATTATATTATGCAATCTATACTCTATAAATTTTATACATATGTCAAGTTTTCCAGTATTTAGTTTTTTACACTATACTGTTGCTGCAAATTTTAATACATATGTCAAGTTTACCAGGCATGAAAACAACAGAAATGCTTAGAGCAGTAGGAGTTAATGTGACAGTTGCTAATGCTAGGTTTTTTAAACCTTTGGATAAAAATCTTATTAGGCTACTAGCTAAAGAGCATAATTTCAGGAGATAATGCAATCATACATTGAAATGCATATATTTGCAACAAGGACCAATGTTTGATTATGTGCCTGCTGTTTCGATCTAATCTCTGCATGAGTATTTTCTATATTTGGAATCATGGGTTTTTTCTGTTTTGAGATTGATTGCAGAGGCTTAGAAGGATGAAGGATTGTGTTGTGAAAGCTTTTTCTGCTCCTGAAGCCAAGACCAGACTAATAATAGAGGTATGGGATTGAGGATAACCATTATAAATATGTGGAATTATATGTCAACCTTTAGAAAATGTTAACCATGTGTATATTTTGTGATTCTGATTTGTTGTGTGCTAGCTGCTAAGTTATACTTTGAATCTTTCTTTTCTGCATCTATGGAAACTCATTTAGCTTAACTGTTTGTTATCATACTAAAAACATATAATTTGGTTTAGGTCCATTTGAGAAGTTTATGCAACTGTTCTAATTCAACTGACATTGAGACAGATTCAGCAAATTGCACTCCTGTTAAAAGAGGAATTATACAAGTTGCTGGAGATGATGATGAGGCAGGTCCAAGGATTCTGAAAAATATCAAGATTGAGAAGGAATGAATAACTTATTAGTCTAAATCACATAAGTTTATCTTTGATGCATTACTTTTTGTTTTGTCTACGATTTCAGAATTATGGATTTAAGTGGCAGTTCTTTAGCCCAAGTTTTTTTAATACATTTTGTTATGCAATGCATTTCATGTGTTTCATTTTTTCTAATTTTATCTTTCATATTGTTCTTCTGTGTTCATTTGCGTTTAATAATTACAAATGTAACTAACAGTCCAAATAATTTATACCGAAATGGTTAATAAATATTCCCTTATGCCTCTTATGCCTTGGATGAACTAATGATATTCCTTATGCCTTGGATGACACCTTAACAGTATTCCTTATGCCTTGGATGAACTAATAGTATTCCTTATGACTAAGTGGATTTAATTTCATATACAACCATTATGACTAAGTGGATTTAATTCCATGATTTAGTTTAATTTTTTTTATAAGACAAAACTTAAAACATTTAGTGTAATATTTCTATAAGACAACACATTTTGAAACGGTAAATCTATACAACCAAACAAATCGTTTTCCCAAGATGAAACGGTAAATCTAATTTATTTTGAATCAAAATTATAATTCTCATTTGTTGTGAAATTTGAATAAAAATACTATTTTGTATTGATATTTTTTTATTTTTAATTGTTAAAATTTTAGAAATAAATATTATGATTTTTAATAAAATATTTATGATTTATTTTTTTAAAGTACGACTAATTAATATATTTTTATACAACATTAGAAACAAATATTACAATTTTTTAATCAAATATTTGAGTACCATTTAATTCGATACTTTACCAACATATCTTTTGAATGAAGACATTATTATAATTTATTTTTATTATACTTATATGGAAATTATTTTGAAAGGTGAAATAAATATGTTTAATTTTTATGTATGATTTGATTTTGTAAAATATTATGATCAATCAAATTTGAACTCTCTTTTAATATTATAGGTTTGATACTGTTTCATATTGTAGCAATATTTTATACATTAGAATATATAAAAATATGAAAATAATTAAATCAAAACTTTACAAATATATCTTTTGAATGGAGGTATTAATATTATTTAATTTTATTATATATAGCATTTATTTTGAATGGTAACATTAATACATTTTATTTTTATGCATGATTTGATTTCAAAAATTTATGATCAATAAAGCATATCACAATCTTTTTAAATTAACTTTAAAATTGTAATCATGATAAAAAAATGTTAAATTGTAGTCATGAAATTTTAATGAAAAATGATAATCATAAAAATTAATAATAAAAGGTATAAATTTATTCATACAATCCTTTTTATAAATTGAATAAGTTACATTTTGTTATAGTTTAAATATTATTTTGTTACTAAAAATATTTAAAATCATATATTTTTATGAAATATTAATAAAAATCATGTATTTTAAAGAAATATTTATTTAACTAATCATTTACTCGATTTTATGTATAGTAACTTTATTAAAGAGTTAATTGATCAATTAATTCAATTAAATTATTTTCAAAATATTAGTTGATCCATTAAAAATCAATTTAATGTAAATAATGGAAATAAAATATATAATATTGGTATAATTTTAAATAGTATTTAGAAAGTAGTTTAAGAAAAAACTATATGATTTTGAATGTTATTGAAATAAAATATATATAATATTAGTTGTTAGAGCCTACAATATTCACAATTTAGCTAATGTTAAAAAACTACAATTTGACAAGGAATTGTTATATATTGTAGGTTTGAAAAAATTGTAAATATGATATATAAAAAAATAATTTAAAATATATTGCAGAATTCTCTAAATGGATATTAGATGTTGGCGACGGTAAAATATGTGAACCTAACGATGGATTAGCTGATATAGAAATTCCTCTGGATTTGTTAATTTCCAATTTTGAGGATCCAATAAGAGCTATAGTTGAAAGCACGTACCCAAATTTGGTTGCCGGGTTTCAAAATGTAGAATTTCTACAAGGAAAAGTAATACTTGCTTCAACCATTGAAGTTGTTGATAAAATTAATCATTACGTATTAGACATGATACCAGGTAAACTATAGTTTGTTTTGATATTTTTTTCATGTAGATGTTTCGTTATTTAATTATTCTTGAAAAACATATTGGATTGATTCGCGTTTTTCCATTTCTTAGGTGAGGACAAAGAGTATTTGAGTTTTGATTCGATTGATAAAACTGATACAAGTTACACCGAAGCCTATGAATGTCTTACTCCAGAATTTCTTAGCAAGCTTAGGACTTCAGGTATTCCAAATCACAAACTCAGATACCACTTGATACAGTTGGATTGTATTTGCCTACTCCTGTATTCAGTCATGGCCAGTTGTATGTAGCCATTTCAAGAGTTACAAGCAAAAGTGGTCTAAAGATCTTAATACATGATAGTATGAATGTATCAACATCTATCACTACAAACGTTGTATACAAAGAAGTTTTCCAATCTCTTTGTTGATCGGTAAGTACATAATAACAAATATTTTCTTTAATATAAATTGTTTCCGTAAATGCTGTTTAATTTTTGCATAATTTATTGTGCAGGTCAAATAGTTGAAAACATCGTTTTCAAGCTGGTTGCGTTGTATCTGAAGACTCGTGATAGTTTCTTATTTTAAAGAGTCATCACAGTTTCTTATTTTGTTACACAATCATGTTTTCAGTTTACATTTTTGAATGTTGTCAAATAAGTTTGATACACTAAATTTGGCCGAATTAGATGAACTTTTATTGAATTACATAAAAACGAATTTACTGTTACATGACAAGATTAGTTCCACGTTTTATGAATTCTCGACCGGCCCCGTGCGATAGGTTATCGACTAATAATTCCATTAAAAGTTTACTATTTCAATTGAATTATTATAATATAATTTGACGTGAATTTCAAATCTAGTATAAAAGAATTCGTTTTATTAAGATATCCAAAAGAGCGCAATGAAGAATTGCCAATGTGCGGGCAAAACAATTTTTAAATAATGCTTCTACATTATTCACCTTGTTGTCTACGCCTCATGGTTTGTTCTTTGTTTCCGTTCGTAACCAACAAGGTAATTTCCACAAACCTTAAAATATATAAAAGAAAATAGGATGATTTTGTAATAAAGAAAACTATTGAATTGAATCGCGAATTAAATCGCTCTCTTATAAATGTCTGCGGTATTGTTCAAATTTGGTTAAACATGACCACGACGTCCACGATAAAACTGTCTGTTTACAATTATGGTACTTTGATTGATGAGTCTTAATTATGGAAGGGGACAAAAAAAAATTGTAATAGATAAAATTTTTAGGAATAGATAAACTTCAAATGGGACGGAAGAGAAGAAAAGAAGTGATCGATAACTCTAACAACGATAAAGAAAGAGTAAAAAAATGTTCGATAAGTTAAAATAATTTCAAAAGAAACATGAACATTATCGATAACTCGGATTGACCTGATTATTTGGATTGAGTAAGTTATTGAAGTAGTGGGAATCAGTAAGATCTAGGCAAAACTGTAAAAAAATCAACGAATTGACGATTTTGAAAAATTGGTGGATTAAATGCTTGTTTTTTTTTCTCAGAAAATCAAGTCGTTTTGATAAAAAAAATTTAAATAAATTAAAAATATAAGTAGTTTTTTCAAAATCTATTTGGAACAATTTTTCCTCCTTAAAATTAAATTTATTAGATAATGTAATTATTTTGTTATTAAGTTTATATTGCAATTAAATTTTGATCGTACCTTACTAGAATGGATCGTCAGTGGCCTGCAACATTGATGGTGGATGAAGAAGATGGGGTACCTAAAAGACACTCAGATGACAAAGTAAGGTTCAAAAAGAATGTGTAAGTAGAGAGTTAGGATGATTCTGTAGTATTCAGAGGAATGTTGGCCACGTTCTGACGGCGTGGTAGAGACATCCCTGACGATCACATGGCAGAGACATTGCAAGACGGGCACGTACATGGAGGACACATTACCGATGGCTCGTATAGGGGGCATTCCCCAACGGGCACATGGGAGGAAACGTCCCCGACATGCACGTATATGAGATGTCCCCAGCGAGCATGGAAAGGAGACTTCGTTGACGGTCATGTGCGAGGTGTAACACCCCCTTCTAATTACCCGCGTTTCATAAATATTAATCAGAGTTTTTAAACACAAATCAAGAGGCGTCACAATTTAAAAACAATTCAAATCATAACCAAAACAGTTATCATGCCTTTTACTGAAGAAATCATAAAATAAAACGGACAAAAAATTATGTTTAACAGCGGAAATGAAACATAACAAATCCTGAATACATCATCCATAAATATTCCAGGACATAGTCAAAACATCAACCAAAATCATTAACTAAAATCCATAAAGAATTCCTAATCGAACGTTCCCCAGTGTTACATCTACCAGAGCATGACACTGACACGCGGTTTGACTAAATAACACAACTCTAGGAGCTGTCCTCACCAATTCCAAGCAGCTAATCACTTCAAATCTGAAATCATTAAAGTAAGGGTGAGATCTCTATCCAATATAAAATGCATTATACGTTTTTAAATACAGCGGAATAATTCGATACGTTAGTCCACTATCAAAACACAATCATAGTTCAGTTCACAAAAGCATTGTACACAATTCATTATGCAAATAAACAAATCAATGGAAATTGCAACACTGGAAACCATCCTAGCATGTTACAACCCCATATGCAATGCAGACTCTATGCATGTGGTACCAAACGTGAACCGAGTTCACCCTCTGTTCCATCACACTCGGAAAACAGCGGCAATTCATGATTCGCCCATAACCACTGGGTCAAGAATATAGCCTCACTACCTCTGAATCCTGGTAAGTTTATTGGCTCTGCAAGTTCACTTCCGCACAATGGGAAGGAACCATAAACAATGCTTATGCATGCACCATAAAAGCATGCAACATCAATTCACAGATTATGATCTCAACATAAATCCACATAATGCCAATCACCAATGTATCACATGGTATCAATTCAATCATAATGAATATCAGACACAATATTGTAAGCATTATTTCTCATTCACTAAATCAGACAATCCACAACTCATTCTCCATCATCCTTAAACTATCAACGTTTTCAAAATCGGGAGCTCGACTCTTTTAAAAATAATTTTCACAAAATAATATTTTTCCCTTTTTATAAGATAGTATTTTTAATTTAAGAAGTACTGTCGAAAACGGCACTCGAATCGGAGTTACGGTTTGGAAAATATGAATTTTTGAAGTTTTAAGTATTTTGAAATTCAACACAGTGGTAACCGGTTCCTCCCTGGGAGAACCCGGTTCCCACAATTTGAAAGAACCCGGTTCCCACAATTTGAAAATAACACGCTCCTGGAATTTTGTATGGGGAACCCGGTTCCTCCATACTGGGAATCGGTTCCCACGTTGAAAAAGTCCCAATTTTTGCAAATTTGAATTGGGAACCCGGTTCCTCCCCAGGAGTAACCGGTTCCCACGACCTGCACAATCAAAAACTTGATATTTTGACAGTACTACGTATCCCAATCCATTCCTATTCATTCCCATACGAATTATAACATCAAAACACCAAAATCCATCCATTATAACAACACATATCATGATTTCATCATTCTTATTAATCATTTAATACACTAACGATTCCAATTCTCATAATCCGACACAAATAGGGATGAATCCTACAAACCTAGAATTATCTAAATCAAGTTTCCTAACATACCCAATTATCCAATTGATTCCCAAAACCCATAAGACATTAAAATCGAATGAAATCACCCATTACCTCGCGATGATCCTTCGAATTTACGGCGTTTGGCTTTTTCCTCTCTTCTCTTCTCTTCTCCAATTTCACGTATAATGACCTTTTCCAAATAACCTTCTTTTTATTTTCCTTTTTATCCTCCTTTTTATATTCCTTTTATTATTTACCAAATAATAGTAATAAATTAGTTATTATTTAGTAGAACCTTTTAATCCGCTCACCTCCAATTCAACCTCACACCCACGGTCTTCCTTTTAATTCCACCATAATTAATCCATTTAATCCAAAAATATTATTAATTAAGCCTTTAATTAAATTAATAATTAAATTCCTAATTATTTAATCCTTGAATTAATTTGGGGTGTCACACGAGGATGTTTCCCACCCATCACAACAACTTGGCCCACTGTGGTGGGCCTTCTTCGCAGCAGAGTTGGGTTGGGCCTTGTCCGACAGTAGACTGAGTACAGGCCCAGTCCATAATAGATTTTATTCAAAAAATGTTGATTTGTATTTTGTATTATTTTTTTATTTTTGATAACTATGTTTAGAATGTGAATTTAAAATTTAAAATTTTGAAATTTGTAGGTGTTATGATTTATTTATAGATAGATTCATTTGCTTCGTTCGTTTTAATAATTATATAATTTTGATATAAATATTCGTTTATTACACTCGGAAGCCTTGGCTCTTAAGAAGGCTATTTAGGGAGTAATTTTGTTCCATCATGCACTCATTGTGTTTGAAAGTGACTCTCAGGAGGTGGTGGTTCATGTCCTTAGGGCCAATCTGTTGGAAGTTAAGAGTTTAACTTTATTATTAACTCTACTTTGTTTGAAGAAATTAAAATGATATATTACCACCAAGAAGCCCTTTAAGTACAATGCGTACTAAAAGAACTATACAAGAATTGATACAACAACATCAGGAATAAAAAACTCAACAAAAAACAAAGTCTTAAAACTAAACGACACTTGCTGCAATGCACTCCATAGGATGTATCCTCCAATACTAATAGTCGAAATTGAACAATGAAAAATAAGATTTCAACCCTAAGAACCAATGTTTTAAAAATCGGATTGAACCGTCCGGTTGAACCGGTTGAACCTTGAACTGTTGTCTAATCCGGTTCGGTTTGGACCATTAAACGGTTAGGTCAATAAAATTGGGATAAAATTGTTTGAATCGCAAAAAATCAAAATAATTGTAAAATTAGGACCGATTTTTGAATCTTACATTGCATTCTTCTTCTTTTTATAAGCTTGTTTATTAATATTGTATTTATTAAAGAATTTTATTTTACAAATTATGATATAAATTAATTAGATTAGAGTGTTTAGTAATATATTTATTTATTTTTTAGTTTAAATTTCATTACGGTTAAACCCCGGTTTAACCGGTTGAACCGATTGAACCTTGACCCGTATGTCTTAACGGTTCTTTGTCCGGTTCGATTTTTAAAACATTGCTTAGAACAATAGTATTTTATTAACTCTACTAAGTCTTTGTTATTAGATTTTCTCAACTTTGAGATTATGTTTGTAAAACGTCAAGCGAATATGATTCTCCACGCCTTAATTAAGGCGACCAATTCTTAAATTCGACGAATAATATTTGATGAAATTCCTCCTTGTATTGCTTTACATTTAATTAATAAAAACAATTAAGCTTGATTTTGTAAAAAAAAATTCAACTAATCAATTTAATGCGATTAATAATTAAGTGGTTCCATCGATAAAACACAATTATACTTTTTATAAAAGGGAGTTACATCCTATGCATCAAAGAAAAACTAATATTGTGGACGTTATCATCACAGAAAAGCATTTTGATTTACAGCTATTATTCATTCCTTCCTTCCTGACCCTGAAGCAAACAAACAAGCAAAGCATATTCTAATTTTTCATCACAAAACCCTAATTCCAGATCTGACCTCCTCACACCGCTTTGCGTACGTATCTCAATTATATCTTCCTTGCACACTCACGCTACCTCATCACGGTTACAACTTGTTTCATTTACCAGAATCTTCAATTTCAATTTCTATTGTTTGATTTCCATAATCATCATGTTCAATTGAATCTGGGTTGTTTAGGGTTGTTGCAGTTATAAATGCATTTCTTTACTGTTGTTCTATTTAGTTGAAAATGGCTCAATTATCATAAAATAGCTCAATTTCATAGGTTTTGTTGTTAGGATATTGTAATAATACCTTTCTTATTTGTGTATGTATAGGAAATACTAGACTTCAAGAATGCAGGAAAGAAATAGTCATTATTACAGTTGATTTATATATTCCGGGCAAAAAATTGGAGGAAAGGCGAGAGGATGTATTCATGTATAGCGTCTAACTAGGTAAATTGAGAGCCTTTATTTGAGTTCTTTCATATTTCTTTGCTATTTACTTGTATTTGCTAAATCTTTTGCACTTTTAGACCATTGTCCATTGCCATCATATTTGCTTGGCTAAAGGGTCATTCTAGTGAGTCCCTAAATTAGACAAGTTTTTCATGTAGTAAATTGATCATGAATCCATGTGCAGCTTGACCTTTTTGTGTTCCAGAAGTCACACAAGGGTCTCAGCATGTTTGGATTGGTTTTTGGAAGACCCAGAATCAATTACCTCTTGAATTGATTCTGGGTAATTTTGAGGTGTTTGTTTTATCAAAAGTAGAATTGATTCTGCCTCCAGAATCGATTCTACTTGAAACTAGAATTTGTAGCTTCTACCTTCAGAATTGATTCTAGGTGATTTTTACACTGAAATTTATTGTTCAACTCACTTTTACATAAATGTATCCAAATATAAACAAACTCAATTATCTTAAAATCAATTCTACTAGAATCAATTTTGTTCACCGTCAACACACACTTATTTCTTGATATTGAGGCCTTACACTCGAATCGCACGAGCTTTTAATTGTTTAGCATCTTGGGCTGATCCTGACATGGATCATTTTTCTTGAGAGGAACTTTCTCCACCTGAGTCACTTTGGAAGTATACATCTGAAAAAAACACTTATTTGTCGCCTGAATGTGTATTTCCGGACAAAAACAAAATATTTTTTCCGTAATCATATGTGGTTTTTTAGAAACGTGGGGTTGTGTAAAGTTGCTCTCTATTTCTTTACCTTTTGACTGTGTTAATATTTGTAATCCCATGAGCTTATGTTTTCTGTTATTACTTGAAAACAGTACATATGATGGCCAGCCAAGAGGATCAAAACAATTCGGAATGGATAGGTAGAATAAAATCTGAAGGAGCCATTCCATTTCTTGATCCAGGTAAGTGTACAAATGGTTGGACTTCACCACCTGGAGATGCATTTATGGTTAGAGGTCCTGAATATTTCACCACAAAAGTTAAAATTCCAGGGAGCGATTATCTGCTCAAACCTCTTGGATTTGATTGGATAACAAGTTCAACGAAAATTGGTGAGATATTAAAGCATCCAAATAACAGAGTTCGGAAGGTGATTGAGAACGAGTTTCCCGATGGTGATAGTAGGCCTTTCGTGTGGGCATTCAATCTTCAAGTTCCCACCAAAGATAACTATAGTGCTGTTGCATATTTTACAAACAAAGAGCCTATTGTTGACGGGTCACTAATGGACAGATTCTTGAAAGGCGATGATGCTTTTAGAAACTCAAGACTCAAGTTGATTGCCAATATTGTTAATGGTCCTTGGATTGTGAGAAAAGCGGTTGGGGAGCAAGCAATTTGCATAATTGGGCGTGCACTTTCGTGTAAATACAGTGTGACGGAGAATTTCATGGAAGTAGATATTGATATTGGATCTTCTATGGTTGCATCTGCTATAGTTCATTTGGCATTTGGTTATGTGACAACTTTGACGGTTGACCTGGCTTTTCTTATAGAGGGACAAACTGAATCAGAGCTTCCAGAAAAACTCTTAGGTGCATTCAGATTTTCAAACCTTGATCCTGCTTCTGCTAGGCCAATTGAGCCGTCATCTGTTTCCAGCACTGCTAGTTTACAAAAATCTTTGCCCACGAGATTGTGGTATTCAATTGGGCACATTCTTCATTCGGGTTCTCAAGAAGACGGTTCTTCGAGTTCACAAAAGTCTAATTAAATTTGTGGATCAAGAAGTTGTATAGATATTTTGGGACCATACGTACATATGCAGTGTTTCCAACTCAAATTTCAAACAAAAGTCATATTTGCATACTTAAGTTTGAATACATTTCAACTGTGTGAGATATGAAGGTAAAAATTTAGTTTGCAACTGTTCCCGAGTGAAAACCAAACCAGAGTTATATTCATGTTTTGCTTTTGCAAGCATAAGTTGAACAGTTTCTGATGGCAATCCAAACACATCATATTGGAAAGAAAATGAACTTATTCGATTTTGAGTTCCATTAGTAGCTTGCTTGTATTTTAGTATATTTATTATGATGCTTAGCTGTAGGCTTGTAAACACACAATTACTAAAATTATGTCTTCCTTATAATCTTGGCTTGAGCATTGTTAGCTTTCTTCTCTGGCTTCAGAGTATATTGTGTCAAAAGAGCTTTAGCAAATTTGTATTAATTAGGCCTCAAATGTATATTCAAAGTTAGCTGTCCTCTGACTATGTGTTTTAATATCTTTTTACTTTCTTTGACATAGTGCTGTGTTGTTTACAATCCCCACGTGGTTGTTAACAATACACCCTTCCGAAATTCCAACCTTGAACTCGGTTAAATGTATGAAATCGGTATCTTATTGTACTAACATCTTCCCAAGTTGCATCAGCAGCAACCTCGCCTTTCCATTGAATTAGCCACTGTTGTATTTCTTCTTCTAACTGCTTCGCTACATGAGTATGGTTCCACTTGCTCTGTTTCATCTCCTTCCAATTGACCAGGGAGTTCTTCCTCTTTGGGATAATCTCCTATTGCTTTCTTAGAAATGCGAAACATTGGGTGAACCTTTGAACGTTTAGGTATGGGTAGTAAAATGGACCGTCCCGTCTTGGCTTAGGTAGGGGTAGTAAAATGGGCCGTCCCGTCTTGGCTTAAGTCCGCCAAAAAAGGTGGAATGGATAAGCCTACAAAGTGAAATTGAACTTAAAAATCTAACTCACTTTCGATGTTGGGGTGGCTCACTTTTGATGTTGGGGTGGCGGGTGGCAGTCTTATCCGTCTATTTTTTTTTAAAGTTTTTTTAATAGATTAATACTTTTTTTTTTATATTTCAGTTATATTTTTCACTTATTTTATAAAATAATTTTTTAAACAAATTTTACTTAAAAAATATTATATATATTCATATTTAATATTGTCACCATATTTAACTAATTTAAGTATATAATGGGAAACTTGATCTTGTGCTTGAGTATAAATTAACTAGATTATATATTGTAGTGGTGTTAATAAATGAAAATATTCAAATTGTGAGGGGTCTGTAAATCAATGTGTTTTAAAGTATATATATTTACTTCGACACATTTTAGGTATTTAAAGTGTTGTTTTACATCAGAAAAATTGTAAATACAATATTGTAAAGGTATAATCAAATTGTAAATAACTTAGGTACTTGTTTATTTGAATTCTAGAAAGATAAAATTGAACAAATACAAATGAACATCTTCTATAATTTGCACTAATAAACATATAATGCATGGGAGGATAGTATGATGAGAGAATAGTATGACGAGGTCGCTATAAACATATGAATTGACATGTATTAAAGTTATCAATTAATGTTTTGGAAAATGAACACTCATAATACATACCATATATCACAAACCAAGTATATCATATACCTTAGAAAAATAATCAGGTAAAAGAAACAATTTATTCACAAACAAAACATTGAAACGATATAACCTCACCGGACGAAGGACAGAGGATGCACTTAGCATTTCACAAGGAACTCTGGAACAAAAGTTGAAACAAATGTAAAAGAGTGCCATAAACGCTTTAGACATCAACGTTTTCTCCACTTTTCTCTTTGACAAAGTACCATGTGCCTTTTACAAGATTAAAGAGTGCTTGTTGTTGCTTTCAAGGTTACAAAACTCCTTCTTCATTGTCATATAGTCAATAGAGTTTGGAGATGTCACTCATAATATGCCTTGAGCTGCTATTTAGGAGAACTCATATTCTCTTCATAGAGCTAGATATTTTACCTACAAAATTAACAAGATGTACTAGGTACCCAATCTTCATTGGATCCTTGAGGATAAGTGAAACATTGGTTGTATTTAGGAAACCATTGATAAATGCCTTTAGGAACTAAAAACTTCCTAAGCTTGGATTTTGCAATGGTATGACCTTTTACACAACAATAGTGACAAATCAAGTTTTGATGAGATAAATGTTTGCTCTTTGATTCCTTTTCTACAAATTTATATCTTCTATAAGAATTATGAGAAGGTATTTTCTATTTAGAGGTATAATAGCAAAAGTTACCTTTGGTTCTAGAGCATTGTCTAATATGATTTTTAGAGACTCAACCTCTTGTTGTCAAATATGACAAGTCTTACAACCAAAGTCAAACCACGAGGATATTTCATTCTCATCTTGTACTTTGTGAACATCTATCATAGATTGCTTCAGAACTTTCATTTTCTTTTCAGTATTTAAAATCTTAGCTTTCAAGTATGAAAAGATATTCTTATTTGAAGCTAACTTTTTAAAAGCCTCAATCGCTTCTCTACGTAGATTTTCAAAAGCATCTTGTAATTTGGAATGAGATAATCTATCAATATGTTCATGTTTATAATAAATTGAAATCTTTTTCTTCATTTCATGATAATGTGTCGAGAGAAAAATTTCATCGGACTTTGATGGTTTATTATCCTTTTTCTTTTTTCATTATAGTGATCCGAGAGGAAAACCCCATCATATTTTGATGGTTAGATATCCTTTTTCTTATTCTCTTTATAATGAGACGAGAGATAAACAGATGCACATTCTTCATTATCACTTGGTTTTGTACCCCAATTGTTACCCCTAAGATTCTCTAATACTTTATACCATCACATTGCACAAAGATCACAAAGGGTGTCTCTCTCTCTTCTCTATCTTTGGGTTTATTCCTAGGAGATCACCAAGCATCTTGTGATTATGTTTATTTCTTGTGTGTGATGATTGATATTTGGATAACAATGATATGTTTATACTTTACTCTCTAAATGTTGTAGGTGAATGGTGTACAAGTTTTTTATTCAAGGAGTCCATAGGTTCATGTGTTTACTTCCATGCTCTCCTCAATTCTCAAAGATTTTTGAAAGTATTGTTTCTCATTGAAGACTTAGATTATCATCTACCATGCCTTCTCTTCTTGAGTATATGTTTCATGTTTGAAAGAGATCATCAAATTTGAAGAATTCTCCACTCTATGGTCATCTATCCTGAAATTAGGGTTTTGAACTTCTAAGAATCATCTCTTGGTGTTTGTATGAAGTTTGTGGATGATTTCAAAGCCATTTTATTCTTAAGAGGACTTTTAATATGAATATTATTTTATTCAAGGAGTTTTGTTGATGAGAAGATTGTTTTGGAGGTCTATGATTGCCAACTCTCTAGATTGATACTTCATCTACCTTGTATGACTTCAAAAGATCATAACTTGGTCATCCTTTATCTCCTTGATCTCATTCTTCTTTCACAATGAACCTAAGGATGTCTAATACAACTTAGTTCAATTGGTAGGAAAAGAAAATTCTTGGAAATTTTCCTATGAGGTCAAAAGATTACAAGTCTTTGATGAATTTCTCAATTTTTGGGTCAATCAACTTCAAGAGATCATATCTTGATCATAATTTATCACATTGAGGTCATTCTTTTTGCATAAAAATCTTGAGGATGTGAACTTTATCTCCATATAAGTTTTGAGGATTGAAAGTGTTTGGAAGTTGCTTAAAGAAATCAAAAGATTATAGGTCATTTCACAAATTTCCCTCAATTTCACAAGGTCGTAACTTTCTCAATTTTTGGAGTTTTTGGATGATTCTTTTTGACAAACGTTCCTTGAGAAGTCTACTTCATATCATCTTTGAAAGTCAAGAGCAAATTTTGAGTGGAAGAGCAAGTTTGAAGAGAAAACATTATAGGTCATTTTTAGAAAATGTGGCATGCTTAACCAAAGCCTGGTAAGGAAAATAAGTGTTTTTCCACAAATCCTAAAGGCTATATCTCTCAAATCAAGCATCCATTGGATTTTATTCTTTTTGCATTGTGTTCTACTCTTTGAATATTTCATTTACCTCAAGGAAAATCAGAAAACTCACGAGGGAATTTGATTTGGCCTCAGTGCAAAGTTTGAGCCAAAATCTATTTTACAATCACCATCAGTTTGTGCATTTACGCGTGTAGATCATTTTAACCCAAAATTAAGTTGTGTTTTCGTAACTAGTCATGTTTAGAATTTGTCCAAAGTTAAATTAGCACCTTTAAACGCAAGTTTTGGCTGAGTTTTGATGCACATGAGGTCACACTTCCTTCGTGCACACACCTTGCACGATTTCGCTCCAAACCTCACAATTTCTTCTCATTTTTATCACCATTCACTCTCCTATAAATAGAGGACCATTCCTCACTCATTTCCTTAAGCTTTGATAGCCAGAAAATCGCTTCTAAACTCTCTCAAAACTTCACATTTCTGCAACTTCGAATTCGTGTTTAGACCACTTCCAGTTTGAAATTAACCCTTGATTCTTCTTCCTTGAACCTCACTGAAGCTAACAAAACAAGAATCGTTCTTTGAAGCTTCCTGAATCGTGTTATCCAAGTCTAGTTTCAGAGCTTTGAAAGTGAACTTTATTCAGGTAGGAATCTCCATCAAACCTTGTCAAACAAAGCATCATTGCATTCTCCTCATCTCCCTGATCCTTGTGATCTTCACAATTTGCATTTTCATTAAGAATTGACTGAGAATTTCTGGAAACAAGTGCTCATTATTTTTTTGTTTTTCTCTAAATTGTTCATGGCACAAGTGAAATAAATTTTTCGCGAGGGTACCATTAAAATCGTCTTGAAGAGATGAAGCGAATGGTACCAGTCTGAAGAATTTCTTTCACAATTTGAGGATCACGAATGGAGGATGACTGGAGGTTGAAGACGACTTATGTGCCTGTCTTCAACCAATGAGGGTCTGACATGTAATTTTTTGAATTTGATCCAGTATGTGTTACATATCGTGCACGCGTCTCTGGGGCCCTTGGATCTGATTACTTTTATTAGTCAGCATCGATCCAACGTGTGACATTAATTCTTGTTTTATTTTTTAATTTTCAATCTGGTGTGAAAACCAAGGAGGTCCATATCAAGCACAGTGTGCCATGTCCATTGGATGTGATTACTAACGCGTTTTGACTATGATCAGATGGTCCACATTTTATTGGCTTTTATTTTATTTTCTGATTTTATATTTTAAATGTTTTAAACTTCAAAAAATCATATAAAAATCATTTCTGGTCCAAAAATTATGAAAAAATTCACAAAAATATTTTGAAATATTATCTTTCTGTATTTTATTTTTTTTTCATAATTTTTTTTTCAGATTTGATATTTGTTTATGATTTCTCTCTTTTATTTGATGTTTTTAATTGTTTTAAAATATTTTTTGACATTCAAAAAATTCTAAAAAAATATGGAAGGATCCAATGGTCATTTGACAAATATTGGTGACCTCATTTTATTTTTATTTCTAATTTTACTATTTTTTTGCCATTTTTTATTTATTTCACCTTTTATTTTATTTTCTAAAAAATATTTTTTGACTTGTGAAAATTCTGAAAAAAATTGTCAACAGTTGTTGGCCTTAGACAATTTTTTTGGAATTTTATTTTGATGAAAAAAAAAAATACTATTTATGTATTTCATCAATAAAATCCAATTAAATGTGATAATTCTAAAACCGGTGATATACTTGACAAAAAACAATTGAAACTTGTCGTGTGGTCGCGTTGATTCTATCAAGCTTCTGGCAAGTCTTCATGCGTAAGTTTCAAGATGGTCACCTTGCTGACGACTAATTACTAACAATTCGATGATATACTTGACAAGTTTCAAGATGGTCATGTTGCTAACCTTTATTAATTGCTTTTTATTTTCCACTCTTTACTTTTCGCTTTTACTTTTATGCTCTTTATTTTTATGCCCTTTATTTTTAGCATTTACATTTCATGTCCTTTTTTCTATGCTCACTTGAGCATTTATTTTCTATGTCATTTTTCTTTTGCTCACTTGAACATTTTATTTTCTTGTCATTTTGAATTTGCTCACTTGAGCTTTATTTTACTTTTCCAAAACACTTAATAATTTAACCTAAACATAAAAAACTTTTAATTGGACTTAGTTACTATCCTTGTGCTTGGAGCTTGATCTTTGGACTTATGATTAGGACCTCTACTAGGGATGACAACGGGGCGGGTCGGGGGCGGATTTAAGCACACCCAGACCCGCACCCGCCTCCCAGACCCGCACCCGCACCCGCACCCGTTCGGGGCTAAAATTTGTTCACCCGCCCCCACCCCCAACAAGAAACGGGTTCACCCGCACCCGCCCGAATAAAATTTTTATTTTATTTTTTAATTTATATTTTTTTCAATAAAGTTAAAAAAAAATAATTAAACTAAATACTTAATTATTTTAAAAGTATTTTTCAAGTTTGATAGTTTTATTTAAATTTTATTTTCAAAAAAATAAATAATAATTCTAATAAACATAATATTATAACATTAAAAAGTATAAAAAAGTGTAAATAAGTAATAAAACTATTAAAAACAAATAAAATAAAATAAAATTAGTTGGCGGATGCGGGGCGGGTGCGGGTGCGGGGCGGGTATTACCATCACCCGCCTCCATTACCGTAAAAAAAGGTTTTACCCGCACCCACCGTTAAATTTTCCCGTTAATTTGGCGGGCGGAGGGCCGGTTTTATTGCCATGCCTAACCTCTACCTCAACTTGGAGATTTTTGTGCCCTTGGTGTTATTCTGTCTTATTTGGTTATTATCTTTGTATGCAGATTATTATGTTATACTCACAGTCGTTACTCTGCCCGTTTTCCTTAAGACAAGAGTTCATCTGAGACATTGACTTATCCGAAGCTTGATTTTTTTTGTCTGGTTATTTGTTGTTTATGTGATAATCCAAAGGATGGGATGTGGTATTGACTCTTGATGTAAAGTACTAGTTTTCTCACCCGATTAGATCTTTCTTTACCCTTACCTTTTACTTTATGCACTTAGGTTAGCCTCTTCATCTCCTCCCCATTCTTTAATTTTCAAAATCTTCCCTCTTTTTCAAAGGATTATTGTTTTCAAAATCCGAACCGTTTTCATAAAAAAATTGGACTTAGGTCCATGATTTTCAAACTTATTTTCTTAATAAACTTTCAATTCACTTAATAAGACTTTGACTTCTTTTTTATAAGACTAAAAAACACTTAACCTCATTCAAACTTTTTGAGCTCTTTGTAGCTTTTCTAACTAACATTTTCTTAAAATTAATCGACACACACCTTTAGTCTTTTTTTACCCGAACTACTAGGTTTTGATTTCAATATTGCACATTGTTGGTATGTAGGCCTGGAACTCATTGGAAGTTCTATCAAACCAAAAATTGTAAAAAATATTTCTTTTCTTCCCCCACCGTCCATTTTGTACATATACTCATTTTTAGCACACATATATAAATTTTCAAAAAGGTTTCTGTGGAGTACCGTCGATGATTTGGGTGTCTAATACCTTCCCTTTGCATAATTAACCCCTGGTCCCAGATCTCTGATTTTTTTTTAATGATTTTATTCGCTCTTTTTTTTAGCCTTTTGGATAAAATAAAAGCGCGGTGACAACTCTTATGATATTTTTTTGAGTTAAGTCAACTCAATGACTTATACTCGCAGTTTTTTGCCGCTACACTTGGGTCTTCATCACTTGAAGAATCACAATGCTTCTCTAAGCAACATATACTCTTCTAGCATTGTTAGATTTTTTATGTTGACCCTTTTCATTATCTTTCTCAAGGTGTGGATAATTCGTCTTATAATGACAAGCTTTGCCACAATTGTAACATGAGAGTCTTGATTTTCCTTTCTTATAGTCGTATTCCTTTGATGATGTAGATTGTCTTCTAAAGTTGGTGAAATTTTTGTCTATGTGTTTTTCTCCATTCTTTCCAATGTACTTATTGTACCTTTTCATAAATAATCATCTTTCTTCATCATCCAAATTTTCTTCGTCAGTAAAATCACTATGCTCATTTGTTGAGGACCTCGAACTATAAACCTTTAGAGCAATAGACTTTATTCCCACCTCCTTATCCATGTCTTTCTCCTTCCTTAACTTATTCTCATAATTTTCATCGGTGAATACAGACGCTCTATTGTACGTCTTTTCAGGTTCGGTGGCCTTTATCTAATAATCATTTTTGAAGCACGAAATGAACCGAAGCTCTTAATATCACTTGTTAGATGACAACAACTTATCTAGAGGGGATGAATAGATCCCCAAACAGAAATTTAGTATAAGTTTTTTTTTATAAAATTAAAACAAAAACTATGGCAAGGGGAAGATTAAACTTAGATCAAACTAGTCGTCTAAACCGAACTGAGTATTGGAAACTCAGATATGCGTAAACCACGAAATGAAATGAAATATGATGATGAACCTTAATACAATAGCTTCTCAATCAATTATTTTGTAATGAACACAATTGTTAATCAATTTCTAATGGAATTATTGATGAAGTTAAACAAAACAAATTGTCAAACACTTGGCGAGCAATCAATTTTTTAGATTTTCCATTTGTTTTTGTTGATATGAAATACCACTTACAATCTAATAAATTGTAATGTAATCAACAAAGCAATGTTTAACAATAAAAAAATATGTTTATACGAGTCGATTACACAATCAATAAATTGAATAATTTGTTATACACAATGTGTATGTGTGTGTGTGATGATTGGTTTTTTCATCGGTTGTTTTAAAAACAATGAAGTCGCCACCTAATTTTATTTGTTCTAAAAAGAACGGGAAAATATAGATAAAACCTCACAGATGCGGATAAGGCGGTCTACGTGACCAAAAGACATGGAATCGGGAGTCGGTTATGTAAGGGGAAGGTATTAGCACCCCTTATATCCATCGTACTCGATGGGACCCGTTTAGTTCTAAGTGTTTGTCTGTGTTAAATTGCTAATTTCTAAGTTATGATCAAAAATAAAAGAAACGGGGTTTATTTATTATTATTTCGAGTTTGGCACGGTTTCGAAACCGTGTGCCTACGTACTCCCTTGTGCAATGGGAAAGTCAAAACTCCGTAGTTCCTCTCGAAAATGTTTAAATTGGTTGTATTGATTTTATAAGAAAAATCCTGCATTAGACATTTCAAATGCTTGAACTTGGACTTGTTTAGTTTGTTTGAAAAGCTTAAGTCCTCGTTCGTGTTTGAAATGGCTATTGCACACTCTTTGTCATAAATGAGTTTGATGATCGCATATGAGCGAAAAAAGGATTTGAGTGAGTTGAATTATTTTTAAGTGGGTGAAAAGTAACGAACAATAGGACTCGCATTCTACGATTCGAATACTAGAAACAAGAGGAGCTCAATGCTCAACGAGTCGTCTATCATCCCAAAAGTTTTCTTATGAAAGAGTGAAGTGAAACAAAGTTCACGTTATTAAGAATCTTTAAACAATTGGACTAGCATCCAACGATTTAAAGATTCGAAGTTCATTTTTTACTAGTGTTTAAACAATTGGTCTAGCAACCAACGATTTAAATACTTGGTTTTTTTATTATGAAAAGAAATTTGAAAATGCACTCGACGTTGGATCGAGGTTTGTAAGTTAATTGTGAAAGTGTTTTAGATGGGGTTTGGTAACGGACCGAAGGAGAAAGAATGATTCGGGTTATGACTAACCAAGTATGTGGACTTGATTAATCTCGTGAGGATAGGTGCTCCTATCCCCAACCATGAGACCCTGGTGCATGGAAAATTGGTATATGGACTAATGTTATTTTCGGGTTATGATTAACTAAAGCAACAAGGGCTTTAATTAACCTCGTGAGGATGACCATGCCCATCCCCAACTATGAGACCCTTTAAGAAATTGGCTTATGAGCCAATCAAGAGAAAAATCGGATTAATTTTAATGTTGATTGTGTGCGAAGTGTACAATCGTGTAATAAAGCATACAAGCGGATAAAAAAAACGGATAAACATTAACACACAATACAACTGAAATTTAAATAATTATTAGGATGGATTTTTTCTATTTGGTAAAAAATCAACTAATAATTTAATTGACAATTTAGCAAATAAAAACTATCATATACTAATTATTATTTAATACAACAAATTAAAAATACTTGCATAAATAAGTAATTTAAAGAGTGAATTTAGAAATGGGCCTGTGGTTGTAGTCAGATCTAGGGGGTGTGAAGAGCAAGCTGAGTCCAAGCCCAATAACCCTTGTTGGATCTTGTATGGACTATTCCATGGAAATGTAGAATGGACCATCATTCTGGAACGTCAGATTTGGACTTGAACAGATCTGATGGTGAGAACGAAAGGAGCAAAGTTGCTTATCATAGGTGTACCTGCAACAGATCAACACATGGACCACACAGACGGTGACACGTGTCACCGCCTAGACTAACCAAAAAAAAGCTTAATCTAATCATTCCTATTAAACTGTATATTAACCTGATATTTACTAATTAACTAACTAAAAAAAACTAATTAATATTTATTTTATCTAAAACTAGAAATTATGTTCTAAAAAAAAATAAAACAAAAGTTGATCTGTCTCACTCTCTCTCACGATCTCACCCAGAACCTCTCATCTCTCTCTCGTGATCTCACCCAAAACCTCTCATCTCTCTCTCACGGTCTCACCCAGAACCTCTCATCTCTCTCTCACGATTCTCTGTTCTCTCATCTCTTCGACCGGAAAAGAAAAGGATGGCTGCGCGAGAAATCGCCCTCGTGGAGGTGACGGCGGCGGCCCATCTCAGAAAAGGGTTTTCTTGCGTTCTTCCGATTCGTTTACTTATCTTGGAACTCGTTTTCATGTTATCTCTTCGTGATTTTCATAGGTAAATGTTGAATCTGAAAGGGGAAAGAGGAAACCCTAGTTCCTAGAGTGGCGAAATCGGTGATGAACATGCATGCTGATGAAGGAAATGGAAGAGAGAGAGAGAGAGAGAGAGAGAGAGAGAGAGAGAAGGACGACGGCCCTGGGTTTGCAACCTCCTCCTCCTCCCTTCGAGAAACTAGGTATTACCTTTCTGAATTCCTCTTTCTATGGTTTTTTGCAATTTTTGAAGGGATGGGTAGTAGAAAATGATGAGTATCTTCTTAGGGTTTGCTTTGTGTTTCTGTTGGATGTTCTGTTTTTATGAACTTTGCTTCTGGGAACGATGCTGTTTTCTGTTTGGTACTTTGCTTCTGGGTGGTTTTGGCTTTTTTAGTATTCTGGTTTTTTGGAACAAAGCTTGCTTGGCTTATGGTTTCTGAGAAAAAAATGGTTATCTTGTTTGTAGTTTTCTGATTTAGAACAGATGTTGCCTTGGTTTCTTGAGATCGGTTCTTGTTTTGGAACAAAGGTTGTTTTTTAACCATATTTCTGCCTCTGGTTTTGGCTTTTTTGTATTCTCTTTTTTCATCCTGAACAAATGGCTTTTGTTCTCTTTATCTCTTGGTGAAAACTCTCTTTGGAACTAGCAGTTTTCCCTTTTTACGATCTTTTCTTTCTGTGTTGCTTGCCTTGCCATTTTAGCTATAACTCTTTGTGCTTTTTTAAAATGGCTTTCTTGTCTTAGCAATTTGGGCTTTGTCTGCTGGCTCCTTCTTTTTCTCTTACGCCTCTATTGTGCTGATAACCAAGATGCTTTTTGGGTTAAAAACTTTTACTTTGCTGATAACCATGATGCTTTTGGGTTAAAAACTTTTCTTTTGCTTCTTTTGTCTTTGCCTAATCTTTGTAACTATGAGGAAAAACTGAGTTATAGCCTCATTTGTGAACCAAATTGCTTTGTGATTTGCAAATGAAGCTCTTTTTAGCCAATGATTAATCTTGAACATGGATTATGAGGCTTGGTGTGATGTAAAACTCTTTAAACCTGATTCTTGCTAGAAACCCCTAATGATGAGATTGTAATTTTGTGTGATGCCTTGTATATTTAATGATGTTCGTTGCTTGGTAACTGTTCCTTTTTCTTTGTTTTCATGAGTTACAATGATGGCGAGGATGGATGATAGAAGGAAAGCTTGGATGAGAAGAAATGGCTTGAAGATGGATCAAGAAAACTTGGAGGGAAATTCAAAAAGAAAGCACCGAAGATTCTTGTTGGAAAGAATAGGATTAGGATATAGAACATGTAATATGCTTGTATGCTTGCAACCTTAGGCCAAATTGTAACTTGTTTGTAATCTTGAACAAAAATGTTTGAAACTTGAAAGCTTTCTTGAAGTGAATTAGAAAGATAATTTGCCAATTGAATGTTGAGTTTTAGAATTTGATTCCAACTTTGTAAATGGGCATTCTTGCATAATAAAACTTAGATTAATTTGAAAAATCTCAAATTTTCATGAATACAAGAGTGGAGAATTATATCAATTTGAGTTCTTGATTTACTACTAATGCAATCTCCTTCGCCGTAGTACTTGTAAACGTAAGTTGGAAACCAAATTTACCACAAACTAGTATCAATGGTTAAGGCAAATCATGGTGAAGTGTTGCTTAGAATATGCATTCAATTCTAATTTCAATTCAATCCATAATTCCAATCCACAACTTTGATCCAAATGAGCATGAGTCGACTCATACGATCTATGCATCAATACATATGGTCTATGCATCAATACAAGTGGCTATGCATCAATACATATGGTCTATGCATCAATACAAGTGGCTATGCATCAATACATATGGTATATGCATCAATACAAGTGGTTATGCATCAATACATATGGTCTATGCATCAATACAAGTGGTTATGCATCGATGCATACTGAAAGAAAAATGAAAAAAAAGAATTTGAACATGTATGAATCGACGCATACGATGCTTGTGTCGATGCAATCTAGCTATGCATTGATGCATGTGCTTATGCATCGATGCATACTGTACAGAAACAGAACATAACTTTTGAAAAACGGTTTCGGTCATATCTTTGCGACCGTAACTCCGATTTAGGCATAGTTGGTATCGTTGGAAATCTTAGAGCGTGTACTATCTATTAAAAACACTTTTAAGATCCAACAACTGAATTTTGAGGGATTGATATGGCTTTCTGTAGGAAGCATCCGTTGTAATGGTTTAGAGAAAAAAAGGATGTGAATAAACATAGGGTAAATTTTGGGGTGCGACAGTGTGTATATATATATATAGAGAGAGGGAGAGAGAGAAAGAGAGAGAGAGAACACAAGGATTTGTCTAGGTAGTTCAACAGTCGTCCTTGCTATGGCTACGTCTACCCAAATTTCATTTGGAATTGAGATAAGAATTCTTAATATGCAAAAAGTAATTTACAAGAGAAATGTTGCAATCCAACCTCACAAACCACGTGTTTGATGTTGATCCCAACACTTTATTTTCCCTTGACCTGAGTTTGATCAAGTCACCCAACAATACCAAGATGATCCACCGTCTCGTGCTACTCCTTTGCAAGAATAACTGTTCTTCAAAACCTTCACTCGGTCGAAACCAAACTACAAATTATTGTCACCCAAGATTTCTAATCGATTCGCCGTCTCACACTTCTACTTTGCAAGAATCTCTCGTTCTTCGAAGCTCTTCACTCGATCGAATCTGAATCGTAAAATCTTTTTAGAACCCTCAAATCAACACTATGATCTTAGAGGAAAACCCTCACATTTTTCTGATGAAACACCCGAAAATTCTCAACCCAATCTTAGGTTACACCAACCAAAATTAGATGTTATCAACACAAGTCTAGATGAAACCTAAACAATGAATGATTATGTGTACTTTGTTTGCGTGTATGCATAGATGAGAGGTTGAAGATGTAGAATAATTTTTGTAAGTGTTTATAATTTCATCGAGTTGAAATGATACATGTATGAAGTATTTATATGTGTGCAAGTTGGAGGCAACAATGGATGCTTAGAAATTGAAAGAAATTATTATTTTTTAAATTACAGAATGTGTCTACACATGTAAATGACATGTGTTGGCCTATCCAAGGTCATGTGTCGACACATAGACAAAAGCTTTAGAGACTTTAAAAATGCAGTTCATGTGTCGACTTGAAACATGTATGTGTCGACACATAAATGAAAAATTCCAACATGTATCAACCTGAAAGGTTGTATGTGTCGACACATAGACAGAGACTTTACAGACTTCATTATTGATCCACATGTGTCAACTCATACATCATATGTATCAACACATAGATTTGTTTTTCATATAAAAACTCATTTATAATGTATGGTGTGTTTTCCAAACATGTTCTAAATACATTCTAAGACCCCTTGTTGCAAGGTGCACATAAAACGTCAAAGATATTGTTCAATATACATAAATGCTAATTTTATTTTAATTTTGACATCATACAAAACATCTAATCGGTAAGTGCACTCACAAATTAAATATAAAAAATTGGTTAATGAAGTGATGAAGTTGGTTAATAAACGTCGAGATATTAAAAATAATGTAGTAGTAAAACAAAATTCATTAATGAAAAATAAAAAGTTGGCTAATGAATGTCCAGATATTAAAAATAATTTTTTAGTAAATTAAATTGGCTAATAAAAAATAAAATGTTGGTTAATAAAATTACGAGGTTGGTTAGTAAACGCTCAAATATTAAAAATAATTTTTAGTAGTAAATCAAAATTGACTAGTGAAATAAAAAATGTTGATTAATGAAGTTATGAAGTTGGTTAATAAACGTCCAAATATTAAAAAAATTATGTCAATACCTTTAATCTAAAAATAAAAAAAATAATTTATATATATATTTTAAATATTTATTATAATTTCACTTTTCACAAATATGATAAACTAAGAAATATGGGGTGGAGGTGTAGAAATTGAGGTCAAAATATCATTTGATTAAAGTGTCCTTTTTAGTAAAATACCTCATTCTGAATTTTAAACTGATTTGTATTCTAACTTTGATTTGATTTAAGAAAAAAAATGTGAATGTGGATTCATTATTTGTTCTAGTTTACTCTAAGAATGGATCTTTTGCAGAATTTTTCATTGCATTTAATTTGTGCCTAATTGCGCCATAGATTAAAGTTAAATATATATCACTCGAGTAAAAGGCCTTATACTTGCAGAAAATTATGAATCAATAGATATGAAGTATTATTATATTGTAACTCGATTAACTGATTTTTGTAACCATGCTCTAAGCTGAACATCTTTCATTTGTTCCTACCAGAAATTCACAACATTGCATTTCAGAGATATTATCCTCACATTTTTTTATTCTAAACAACACGAGACGTGAGATATTTTGGTGTAATGGAACACTGATCAACATTTACAATTCACACTTTTTTGTCATTGTTTATAAACTAACTTTAGTTTTGATTCCAAACTACTGTGAGATTTTGTGTACTAGAACACTCTTCAACAGTTTTTGATGCAGTGCAAAACCAGTACCCAAATTTATGGCTACAGAAACAATCAGAGGACTTGAAATGATAAAATGAATTAAAAGTTATCATAACATAATGTTATCATCCATGAGCAGAATAAAACAAAATCTGATTCTAGCACACATACAAAACAGAACATAACGTAGCAAGACATTTGCAAGGAGCAGTGTCACTTTCATTAAAATGGTATACAAAAATATTCATAATCATATAGCTACAGATTCAAACACTTGAAGAAACAAATATTAACGAAGCTTTGAACAAATTCTATATTGGAAAAATTGGAGTCATATTGCTATAAAATATGATATTATCAGTTCAACATTAGACAATTTCAACATTTCCATCAGGCAATGCATTCATCTGCAGGGTTCTGCCATTGCCAGATGGCAAAAACCGTACAGACGGTAACGAAGGATCAGTAACAGATTCAATCTCAATGAAGTTGAGGTCAAGTGCACCAGATTTCTTCAAACTAAAAACAAAAACAAGAACAATCCAACCCAATAACGAAAGAGCCCAATAATTCGTCATCCCGTGAATCAAACCCCAAGCTATAGCATATCCAACAACAATACCAGATAAATGACCAATAAAACTTGCCTGAGGAACAATAATCGAAGTGAAAATAAGCGATTCAAACGGAGCAAAACTAATAGGAAGCGAAAGTAATCCAAAGAGTTCCAGCTTCGAAGAAGGCTGCTTCACGGAAAGAATCGTCATCCAACCAAAAACAACACACGAATAACCAACAGCAGTCACTCGACGAAAATACTCAACCTTGAATCTCTGAATCAACAAATGATACATTGCCAGAACCAAAATCCCTGATACAACAACCAACACAAGTGTACAATGCAAATAATACTCAACACCAAGACCAACATGATCCAACTTCTCAACCACACCAAGACTCCATAATGCACTCATATTGAAAACAAGATGAATTATACTTATATGAGAAAATGCAGAAGTGATTATTCTCCAATATTGTCCTTCAATTGCAGTCTCATAACTCAAACCAACATGTGAATAACCAATGTTTTTCTTCTGTATATAAAACCAAATTGCACTACATATTCCTATAATACAACTTGTTGCTGGTTTTTCCAAGATCTCATAAATCAAAGGCTTCCCCATTTCACCAATTCCCCAAAAATCACTTCTAATTTCTACACTTGAGTAACAATTCCAAAAATCAAAACTTTAGCAAAAAGGGTGAGTAAATTTTCAATCAAAACAAAACCCAATATTCTATACAAATCAATACTCTCAAATTAAAGGGTTTTTATTCACTTTTTTCCCCTTTCTAGAAAACACTTAAATCACAGCGACCCACCAAATGAAAATATGTGCAATCTTCGTTAACCGTGGAAACAGAAACCCATGTCCACAAAGAAAGCGAAAAAATACCAGAAAGTTTGCGTCTTTTTGTTCAGAACAGTGAAGAATCTCAATTGTGTGAAACGGTTAAAGGGTTTGTAGTGAGATTTGATAAGGGAAATTGGGATTTTTGTTGTGAGAATTGAAGAATCGAATAGAGAAGAAGATTGACCTTGATTCAGCTACTAGACGGTTCCTTATTGTTCTTGAATGGTCTAAGATTCAAGAACAAGAACAAGCATGTGAGTTTTTAATTACCAAATATTATCGATTTTTCATCTATATCTTCATAATAATAATTTAATAATTTATTACAATTTTTTATTAATTCAAAAATTAAAATAATGAAACATCATAAATATAAAAAAAATTATATAAATTTAAATTCTCTCCTTTTATTATAATTTTTAAAATATGGATTTAAGTTCCTTTTAATGTAAGTATTTTGTTTTTTCAAAGAAAAACAATAACTATTAGTTTGTATCCTCTAGAGCATATGTATTTTTAAAAGGGTTAAATAAGTTATTGATTCTATAAATATTGCAGTTTTATTTTTAGTTTTTCTTAGATTCTGATAACAATTTTAGCTGACTTTAGTAACGATTTTTTTTTTTGTAAAATTTGTTGTCTAAAGACAGAAATGAATTAAAAATAAAACTATAATATTTATAAGGATAAAATCTTATTTAACCCTTTTTAAAATATTGAAGTATAGGTATACTTATCGTATTAGGAGTACTTTATTTATCTTTTTATTACTTGATTTTGAATTAGATTTGTGGTTTTCTAATATATATATATATATATATATATATATATATATATATATATATATATATATATATATATATATATATATATATATATATATATATTGATGTATTTTAATTTTTTATTATTATATCTTAATATTACTTTTATAATTTTTATAGTGATATTTTGTTATAAGTCTAACAATTTTGGTTACCTATTTATAAATTTATTAAAAATAATTGTTTTTTATTAATATACCTATTAATTTTAAAAAAATAATATATCTCATACTACCCGGACGAGTACTGTACGCGTACTAATAAGTCAAAAGAAATTCATTCACTACCATAATATTCACACCATAATTTTTTTAACGGGCAAATTATAATTTTCATTTTAAATATATTTTTGAGATGATGAATGTTATATCTACACTAAATTATGACACTATAATTATAAACATTATTTTCACTGTACTTAAATTTCAATGCACACAAAATAATAAAATAATAAAAAAGTGATTTAGACCGTATGTAAATAAATACGGTGTAATATCAAATTAACATTTCTTTTTTGAAATAAAATATTTATTATAAAATTATTTGTAAATTAAGTTCGCATAAACTAAGAATGTTAATCAGATTAGATTTGAATGATGAAGATTAGGTAGAATTTTATGATAAGTTTTTAAGGTATATAAGTCTAGACCATTAGATGTAAATATAAGTGCGGTTAATACGTGATTTCTAATGTTTTTAAGGATATGTTTGGATTGATGAAAAATGATAGAATGAAATGGAATTATATTATGTTTTATTGTTTGGTTTTATAAAGAATGAATGAAATAACATTGAAAATTTAATCTGCTATCCCTAAAATTATTCTTGGGACCCCATATTTCCAGATTGACAAAAACGCCCTTGTTATTATTCACCTTAAAAATTTATATATTTTAAAAAAAAGTCACTGTGGACATGTTGTAAAACCAAAAATTCCAGTACCCTCGGCGAAATTTCTGGTATTCATTTTCACGTTTTAATCCAAAATAGTGTGTATTTTTCAAAATTTCTGAAGGCGATTTATCAAGAATTTTTAAATTTTCGGTGTTGTTATAAAAACCAAAGAAACATAAGTTTTTGAAATTTTCAGAGATTTTGATATTCCCGATGTAATTATAACAAAACCAAAGAAACATAATGAAAAATTTTGAATTTTTTTTCGGGTAGTAACAAAATCTTTTGAAAATTGCAGAATATTCAGTAGACCAGAAATTTGGATTAAGCTTGAAATTTCTGGAATGTCTGCAGATAAAATACTTTATTTGTGTGGTTCAGAGTCGACAACTTCTTTTACGGATTTATGTATAGATTTTACAAAGTTTTTCACCACGGATGTTGTATGCTTTCTATTCAACAAATGCATTTTTAATAGTCTTTATGTCTTTATGAAACTGACAGTTTAATATTTATATGTTGTAATTGACAAATATTTAAGTCCCAAAGTTTTAGCATGTGCAATGCTACTGGTAAATAGCATGGTGTTATTGTTATCACTATTCGTTTCGATTCTGCTAATGGAATGTCCAAGAGGAAGAATATATTGATTATGGGTTGTGAGAGAGGAGGAAATTGATTAATGTCATGGAATATATGTTCCCATATGCAACTAATTTGTTGTGTTCGTTTCATATTTTAAAAAACGTGAGCATGAAATGTAAATAGTACGTCAAATCAGAAAGACAAGAACATGTCATGGATCTATGTAACAACATCATGTATTCAAATGCAAAAACTGAGTTTGTCGAACACTTCAAGCACTTTGAGAGTGTTTGCGCTAATATTCCTTTATTTGTTAAATATGTGAATGAAAAATGGTTGACACCTTATAAACAAAGGTTTTTTATTGCATGGACTAACAAAGTCACTCATTTAAGAAACACAACCATAAACAGGTACACGAAACATGGCAATTTGATGTTATTACTATTTATGATTCAAATACAGTTTGAAACATGTATTTCTATTTATGCTTTTTAGAGTGGAGTTTGCTCATTGGAGACTAAAAAATATGTTGACATCAAGCAGGGAATATTTATGTCAAAGTTGGAATGTTGTGAACACCATGTTGAAGTTGCAGCTAGGTTCAATCAAAGTCTCGTTTCAAAAGAGTATTGTCAACATTAAGCATCGACATAACACTTAATTTTATGCCAACTTGCATGGTTTTGTCTTAATACAATGTATACAAGTGATTAGAAAAGAACTAGAAATGGTAAAATTTGCTGGTTAAAGCCAATAAAGATGCAGTTGATTTGTTAGAATAATCCATGGGTTATCGTGTGCGTGTCAGCTTGTTGGTTTTCAAATACTATGCAATCTTGTTCCTTAAGACTCAATTCATGTATTTTGTACGGAATTTCACATTGGAGAACATGAGGTTAATCATGATGAGAGTGGTACAAAGTGGAATTTAGAATCAGAGTGTGGAGACTTGAAGATATATTTCAGTACTTTGGATATTATTGGTAAGAGGTGTTGCACCGCAAAAAAATACAAAGTCACAGTCAGACTTTATTTATCCAATGGGGAAGGAAAAACATCGAGAAAATTTAAAAGGAAAGATAAGTTGGTCAACGCAACCAAGAGAAGGATACAAATGTTGGTTATGCAAGAGAAATGATTTATAACCCCTCACATTCGTTGTACTCAACGGTTTGTGTAACACCCATTTCTAATCCCCAAATAATATAGTATATATAAGAGTAAAATAGCATGCATAACATTGAAAGGGCGTCACATGTTGTTTTCCACACATTAGAAAACCAACAAAACAATATTAACATGCACCTGGTCATAAATCATAGGGTTAATAGCTATTTACGCCCTGCAATATAGGCGAGTTTTGATTTACCCCCCTTTAAAAAAATGTGTTTGATCACCCCCTTGAAATGTTAAAATTCTAAGTCTTTTGCCCCCTAGGTGGAAAAATTACCCCCTGTAAAAAAAAATTGATTTACCCCCCTCATTTTTACACGCTTAGGGGGTACCCAAAAATGATATGGGGGTAAAAAATTTTTTTTAAAGAGGAGTAAATAAAAACTCGCCTATATTGCAAGGGAGTAAATAACTATTAACCCTAAATAATAACACATATTAAAATTCATACTTCATCGATTATGCACATCACAGTATAATAATTCCTTTCTCAGATAATATCAATGATTATATCTCATACTATAATCATAAGCCAACATAACAACAAATTCATAGTACATAAGTCATATTAATCCAAAACATTAGCCACAAAGGTCACTCAACATAATATGTCAAAATACAAATCAAATAAGAGAATATAATAATATCTCTTCACAACAAACATGAGTTCAAATACCCTCCGTGTTACATGACCAGAGAGCATTGACTCATTACCTAAGAAGTGGATAACTGAGCTAAACTCCTCAACTATCCTCGTGCGAAGCACCACTATCCTCAAAACCTACACGATATCACATAAAATATCATATACCATAGAAGGGTGAGAATTCACATCACTATGAATATATATATATATATATATATATATATATATATATATATATATATATATATATATATATACAAAGATTCATCACACTTCATATAATTGTCTATACAACATGGCATTACTACTTCAAGTACCAACACAATCATATCCAAGCATTTCAAATATACCAACATACAACATCACCAATTATCATTAATCACATCAATTTATCACATACATTACACATTCCAAGCAATACATCACATAACAACAAATGTGACTCCAATGCAATTCAATGCGACTCATGCGTATGGTACCATCGTGAACATCAAGCTCACCTCGCTCTCAATTCAATATCTAGAATTAGAGCCACACTTCTGACCCGAACAAGACCAAAGCCCATCAATATGAACATATAATTCACTTCTTCTATTTCCACACAAGGATCAAAGCAACCAACCGGAGTACCAATTTTTCCATGTATGCATGTGCAACACAATTCAATCATATGCAAATTAAGATTATCACCAAACCTTAATCATATCGCATATCACAATAATCCATCAAAATAAATTATCCACCTTTGCACAAAACACACATATCATAATCTCAATGCAATCATTTAGCATTCATCATCATCACATATTCACACATAAGATATAGCATACAAGCCTACCAATGTTATCTTCAACAATCACTCAAAACACCTTATACATATCCCAAAATCAAGTATCATGTATTCATCAATTTTCAATTCCAAACCTATTTAATCCCTATTGAATAAATTATTAAAATACATGAATATACATCATAAAATATAAGCATATAGGATCCCAAGTCAAAAAATCAAAAATATAAAATTTCACAACACAGACCGCACTAAGCGCCATTTTCCGTGCTAATCCCTGACTTATAGAATATTTTGCGCTAAGCGCGCCCTCTACCGCGCTAAGCGCTCTCTGTAATTTTCAGGAAAATTCCTCTTTTGACAGTAGTTTATTTCGCACAAAATTTCCATATACCCATTCTAACCATCCAATAATTACTATTTAAGAGTATCCTAATATGTTTCTAATCATGGGTCATCAATTACAAGTAGAAAAACATGATTTCTCCATAAACCCTAACATTCAAAGGTCATAGAAATTGAAATCAAAACCACCTAAAATTTTACTACCCATTGCATACCATACATATCCATAATAATAAGAATTCTCCCCCTTACCTCTTGAAGATTCTCTTCTTAGGGTTTCTTCCTCTTTTTCTCTTTTCCTCTTTCTCCTTTTCTCTTCTTCTATTCTTTTGTTTTTCACCAAATGAGAGCTCTAACTTATGTTTTCTCATAACCCTTACTATCTAGTATTCTCTTATTGGGCTTAGTAACTTACACCTCCTTGTTACTTCTATTTATAATTATTATGTCCAATTAGTTATTTTTATCATTAATGCACCAAATAACCCAAATAACACAATTAACACATAATCACACAATTAAATAATCAAATAATTATCATACCATATAATAATTAAATAAATGAACAATTTATAAATAGCTTATAAAATCAGGATGTTACAAGACCCACTTTAGTCGTTTGTTTCTAAGGGTGTGTATATCTAAAGCTTACTTGATAAGGGAATGCATGAATGAATTATTGGGGATAATAAATTATTTTTATTATTGAGTTCGCCCAAGTTTTGCAGCCCAGTGCCTACGTATCCTCAAAGTGCAATGAAGAAATCAAAACTTCGTAGTTTTTCTTAAAAAAATTGGTTTGTTGGATGGTTTTTAGTGGACGATGGTAACATTCACGTTCTAGCATTAGATGTTGTTTCTCGTTATATGGAGACTCGCGTGTTACCTTTTTGTGGTAGAACAAAATTAACATGCCCTTTTAAAAAGGTTTTAAAGGGAAAAGCATGAAGGCAAAATTGTTTGAGTTTGTTTAAGTGTTTTGTTGGGGATAGTAGTAGATGACTCCCAATGTGGGGGCACATAGCTACTTCTCCACCTTTAACTTTGAAAATGGTTTTTGAATTGAATCATATTAAAGTCTATAAATTAAAGAAGAATAAGATTAGGAATACACCACCTCATCCTTTTCCATTACTTAAGGCTCAATGACGTATGATTCACGTCTTTAGTATTAAGTGTTTTGAGTTTTTGATTAAGAAAAATATTTTTTTTTGTTTTATAAAGGAAAAGAAATGCAATTAAATGCAAGAGAAAGTAAAATCAAGGTCTACCTTAATGTTATCATGCATCTTGGACTTAAAGTCGGGATAAAGGGGAAACCCCTAATATTATTATGCTTGGATATTAAATTCAATTTAATCAAGGATTAAAATTGAATAAAATAATTCTAAGGGAACATGTGAGTCACACAAGACAAACACGAATATCAAGCATCAGAAGCAATCATCAAAGAGTATCATGAAGAATCAATCACAAAAAAGATCAACAAGGCATTCAAACATCGTGGCATATTTTTGAATTAAAATCGTCACAAAAAGTAAGGAAGATAAAGGCAAAAATATTAAATAAATTCTGAAATAATGTTGCTAAAAAACTATCATGACATTATTCTATTTTTTACATAATTTTTATACCAGAAATTAAGAAAAGAAAATTAAAATAAAACTAAAAGCAAAAATAAAATTAAAGAAGAGATGACCAACCGAGGGAGATGTGAAACCATATTAGAGAGTGTGGTCCAGTAAGATACGCTAGGCCTCATCAGTCCAAATCCAAAAGGTATTTTTATTCAAAAACAGACAAGTTGAACCAAAAAACATATGTGTTGGGTTCAATACAGGGTGCAAATAGTAGTTAGGCCCAAACGAAACAACATCTGGTCCATCTCAATTGTTTTTGTATTTTCATTTTCAAATCTCCAGAAGAAGAAAAAAACACAACATAAAACTAATTATTATAACAAAAAAAATCAAAATAAAACAGATGGACTAGTGGCATGTTGACACACAAGTTTTTAAAATTTAAAAGATCAAAAACACGCACAACCCAACCTTCTTCTTCCTCCAGTTTCATGCCATCTTGTCAAGAAAATTAAGAAAAGATCAAAATCAAGAAAATTAACCAACCGAAGATTGTCCGATGCATCTTCTCAAGGTGTTTCAAGATGAGATAAAGATCAATTAAACTTCAGAGAAGTGTCTGAAAGATGAATTCTTGCTTAGATTGCTTTGAATATTGTTGAAGATGTCCAACCAAATCAGATTAAGTTGATGAGGACGATAAAGTTAAAATACCAAAATCAATGGATCCAGAAGTGTTGTGAATTGGATGCCTTGGAAACAAAATATAAACTTGTTTCTTAATGATAAGAAACAAACAAGGGTAGAATATATGAGGATCACGATGAACACAAGAGATTGGTTATTAACTGTTATTCTTTCCTTTATCTTCAAATCAAGATTACAAGAATAACAAATAACCCTCTCACCCTAAATTAGGATTTGCAGTATGCAATGATGAGAGACTAGTATGCTATTTATAATAAACCTAACATACTAAACTGATGGGCTTTTATCACAAATATCCATTACAGGCTAACTTAGGGTACAAGATAACTTAACCAATTGGACATAACAAACAGGCCCAATTCGATACTAACATTCCTAGCATCCTTCGACATTACAAGCTAGAACACACTTCGAATACAACTTGTAACACTTCGACAACAGCATGTGAACAACCTTTGACTGCATGCTCAACTTTTTCGAACCGTCGAATCAAAAAGCTACCCTTCGACCCAATAGAGTTTGATCTAATATCTCATAAATCTCCACCTTGGAACAAACTCTATTATGAAAAAAAAACTAGCTTTCTTCATGCAGCTTTATCAACTGCATACAGTGGAAAAACTTGCAACTTGGCAATGTCTTGGTGATCATATCAACAACATTGTGGTATGTCAAAACCTTCAGCACTTGGACTTCTCCATGCTCGATTACTCCTCTGAAAAAATGCAACCTCACATCAATGTGCTTGGTTCGCTCATGATAACCTGAATTCTTTGACTGGTGTATTACACTTTGACTATCACATTTACCAGTGATAACTTCACCTTGAATTTTCAGCTCCTTAGCAAAACCTTCTAGCCACAATGCTTCTTTCACAACTTCAGTTAAAGCAATATATTTTGCTTCATTGGTTGATAATGCAACAACCTTTTGAAGTGTTGCTTTCCAACTAATTGTTGTACCAAACAAAGTGAAAACATATCTAGAAATAGGTTTTCTAGAATCCATACAACCTGCATAATCAGAGTCGACATATCCTTCAATTACTGCTTTACTATCTTCACCTAAGGCTCCTCCATAAATTAAGACTCTATTCAAAGACCCATTTGTGTACCTTAGAATCCACTTCAATGTTTGCCAGTGAGCCTTTCCAAGATTCTCCATGTACCTGCTTACAAGACTTACTGCATATGCTATGTTGGGTCTAGTACAAACCATATCATACATCAAAGAACCTACTACATTAGTATATGGGATGTTATTCATATAGCTCTTTCGACCTCAGTATTGGGACACTGATTAATACTCAACTTGAATTGAGGGTTTGTTGGAGTCACAACAGGATTCGTTTTTGACATACCAAACTTTTAGAGAATCTTTCGTAAATATGACTCTTGAGATAAGCATAATTTCGATTGCTTTCTATCTCTTCGATTGTCAATCCCAAGAATCCTGGAAGCTGCTCCAAAAACCTTTATTTCGAACTCCTTATTGAGTCCAGACTTCACCCTCATTACCTCTTCGACATTGTTGCTTTCTATGAGAATATTATCAACATAAAGAAACAAAATAACAAATGAATTACCAGGACGAAATCTGAAGTAAACATAGTGGTCGAACTGACTTTTAACGAAACTTATGCGTGCCAATTTGTCGAATCTCTTATTCCACTATCGAGGAGATTGTTTCACCCCATATAAAGATCTATTCAACTTGCACATATAAATTTCCTTTCCCTTTTCGACACACCCTTCAGGTTGCCTCATCAGGATTGTTTCATCTTGATCACCATACAAGAACACAATCTTCACATCCATTTGTTCTAGATTGAGATCGAACTGTGCCACCATGGCAAGCAAAGTTCGAATGGACCTATGCTTCACAATAGGAGAAAATAAATCATTGAAGTCTACACCTTCTTTCCAAGTGAAACCCCTTGCAGCCAACCTTGCCTTGTATCTTTTCAACGCCACTCCGTTGATTCCTTCCTTAACTTTGAAAATCTATTTACAGCTGACTAACCTGGCTTCAACAAGTTTCTTGATCAATTCCCAAGTGTTGTTATCATGAAGAGATTTAATATCATCATCCATGGCCTTCATCCATTTAGTCTTATTTGAACTCCTCATAACTTCCTTCTGGTCTCTTGGATCTTCGTCTAGAACCTCAGTTGCAGAGATTAAGGCATAAGCTATAAGATTTGCATACCCAAATATTTTAGGTGGTTTGATGAATCTTCTTGTCCTATCTCTTGCAAATAGGTAGTCATCAATAGTTTCTTAAACTTCATCAGCATCTTCTACTTCTTCAAATTTATCTGGGATATGCAATTCATCATCAACTTGCTCCACCTCAACAGGAATCTCTACTTGCTCCAGCTCTTCGTCAAATATTTCTGCACTTCGACCATCATCATTATTTTTCTTGAAAGTCATTTCAACTTCATTGAAAACTACATCTCACTCGTGATAATCCTTTTGTGACTTGGCTCTAGGCACCATAGCCTATAATCTTTGACTCCTTCAGTGTATCCCATGAACATGCATTTAAGAGTTCTAGGTTCAACCTTGTCTTGCCTAATATGAGCATAGGCTACGCAGCCAAATACTCTCAGTTTGTCGAGATTTGGTGGATGTCCCAACCAAACTTCTTCAGGCGTCTTCACATCTAACATAGTCGAAGGACATCTGTTTAACAGATATGTTGTTGTGGAAACAGCCTCAGCCCAAAACACCTTATTTAACCCAGCACTAGTCAACATGCATCTAACTCTATCCAAGATGGTTCGATTAAACCTTTCAGCTAAACCATTTTGTTGTGGAGTGCCTGCAGTAGTTATGTGCCTTGAAATACCAGAGGCAACACAAAAATTATTGAATGCCTCATTGCAAAATTCATGACCATTGTCTATTCTCAACCTTTTGACCTTTCTGCCAGTTTGATTTTCTACCAGAGTCTTCCAACCTTTGAAATTCTCAAAAGTTTCATCCTTAGTCCTTTGAATGAATACCCATAACTTTCTGGAAGCTCAAGAGGAAGCTATAGGGTATGACTGGTTTTGGCTTTTAAGAGTGGTTTCACCGGGAAACCATCCTCTTAGGATTCAAGAGTGATTTCACCGGGAAATCATACTCTCAGGGTTCTATCCTAGCGTGAATGATTCTTTGTATTGTAAGCCCAATAGGAGGCTGTCAAGAGATTTCCTGGTCTCTTTCTTGTTTGATGCCCAAGAGAAGGCTAAACTCAGTAAATGAGTTTTCTTATATGAAGCCTAAGAGGAGGCTAACTTAGATGAATGAGTTATCTTATACGAAGCCTAAGAGGAGGCTAACTCTGCGGGGGATCTAATTGTTAGACTAATTGTCATGTTATAACTGGATAGTTATATGAACAAGCATGATATGTATTCACGGGAGTTTATGAAGGAAATATAAACAAGTGTATAAAACAAGCGTTTAAAGCAAGTGTAACTTGATTATTTACAAGTTTGAATGTGTACAAGGGAATGAATATGTACATGAAGGGGTATTTATGTACAAGGAAATGAATATGTACATAGGAGGGTTGAGACTTACACTGTGAGGGAGGCCCACTGGTTTTAAGAATAGTTTCACCGAGAATGATTCTTGTCTTAATACCAATGGATTTGGTGTATAAACAAGCGAATGAAAACAAACGAAAGAAGTTTGTCTATACTTGAATATTTACAAAGATAATTGAATATGTACAATGAAATTTTTAATATGTACATAAAAGAATTGAGACTTACACCGTGAGGGAGGCCCATGATCGATTAGGAAATTCGAGGAAAAACTGATTCGGTTTTATCTTCAAATCAGGTCGATCATGGAAAAAAGACGTGTAAGTTAGTTGAAATGTTTTAAAAAGGTCT
Source organism: Vicia sativa (assembly GCA_021764765.1). Lineage (NCBI taxonomy): Eukaryota > Viridiplantae > Streptophyta > Magnoliopsida > Fabales > Fabaceae > Vicia > Vicia sativa. Next base: position 12,348,505 of record CM038794.1, read on the forward strand.
TGAAAATGTTTTTGAAAGATGAAATATATTCACAAGAAGTTTGAAAACGATTCGAGTTTCAAAAGTTTGAAAGAAACATCTTTGAAAAGTACTTGAAAAGTACTTAAAATGTCTCATTTTCGGCTTAATAAAAATATAATCAAAAGAGAATATTTTTGGATTTTTTTGACACGTTCATAAAATAGGTATGTTAAATGACAAGTGTACAAAAAATCATCTCAAAATGAGAAGTTTTGATTGGTTTTTGAAAGTGTTGAAGTTTGATGAAAAAAGTAAAGAAAACAAGTGATAAAAATTTGTTTTGGTCTCAAGGAGGCTTGAACTCACGACCTTTGGCTTTGATTTGAAAAGTCTTACCACTGGGCCAAGTGTTTAACATGTCATTTACACGCTTCCATTTAAATATATTTTAAAACAAGTCATTGAAATGTTAAAAAACAAGTGAAAACTGAAAAAAATGACAAAATGGTCTCAGGGGGATTCGACCCCTGGACCATTGGGCAAGGCAAGGCAAAAGACTAAGAGTGAGCTGGCAACCGCTGGGGCGGTAATACATCTGTTCATATATCCCATTCCATGTTATTATATTATAAACGAAACATTTAAATTTGAAAATCAACAAGAACACGCGCGAATTGTTCTTCTTCTTCCTCAATCCTCATCAATCCCAGATTCTTTGTTTCTCAATGAAAATGAATGATGTAAACATCAAACTTGCACGAAATTTAACCAGGAATATGATAGTGGTGGTTAATTTCATTTATTTTTAGTTTTAAAGGATTAATTTTCCCAGAACACGAAGAACCCTAATTCCTAAAAATCAATATGAAATCGTGTATGGCCATGGAATCAGGCAATTGATTGAGGGTTAACCATCAGTGAAGGTGCAGAAACAAAACGGCCAAGCCATTTTTGAACTGGAAGTTAGAAATTATGAAGTTCAAAGTTTGATTTCTTACCTCTTGAAGCTGAGATCGAATTCCTTGAAAGAATGTTTCCAGAAGTGTTATGATGATTGCTACAGCACCACTTGACCCTATGGAACGTGTGGAAGTGCTATGCTTGCTTTGAAACAACCTGGGTCACTCTGACCAAGTCCAACTGCAATTCTTTGGCATAGGTTTCGAATTCGAGTTTGGAGGTGTTACAGATCAAGGATGATGATTTGTATCACTTATATGAAGCATGTGGATGATGTTCAAATGATAAAATCAAGACTAGCTCGAGCCAATTATCAGTTTGAAAGTTAAGGCATCATATACAAGTTTTGAAATTTTGAAAAGAAATTCTGATTTTCAGTTGTTCTTAAGTTGATTTTAAATTTCAAACAAGTTATATTTGATGTTTAAGACATGTTAGACACCAAGTTTCTCTCAGATTTTGCAAGAATCACAAAATGCAAAAATTCCTCACTTTGAACTATGAAACTTAGAATTCAAGAAAGAAGAGTGAAAGCTTGATTTGCATAGCTTTGTGGTTTGAATTTGAGTAAATGACCTCTATTTATAGGCCAAGGAAACTGAATGATTTGGCAAAGCTATCATTGAAGGAAACTTGCAACTTGGTTAAGAGGTCATAATGGAATCTTTTGCATTTAATGCAAAAGTTACTTCCTTTAACCATGGTTAAGTTTTCTTCTTTGATACAATCCTATCTTCAATCATTCAAACTGATATTTATCAGTTACTAGCTTCCTCTAAGTGATGACAAGGCATCTAGAAGGAGAAAATGCAAAAAATGACCTATAATTTTGAAGTATGCTCTTGAAATTCATGGCTTTTGGAGCTCTATGTTTCAAAATCAAAAGTATAGATAGACAAAATGGTTTTGCAAGTTCTTGGACATTTTGGAAAGCTTGTAACAAGGGCTACAACTTTCATGTTTTGAGTTTTTTCTAATTCCAAATGGAACTATGTGAAAAATTGCCATGAAAGTAGGAAAAAACATGAAATTTCTAACACTTGAAAATTTTTCTAAGTGTTGAAAATTTTGACTTTTTGTTGACTTTTTCATATTTCTTGATTTTTTATGATCATGATGGATCATTTGAAGTATTTTGATGATTGAAAAAGTTGACCAAAAGTCAAAGTTTGACTTTTTAGTGCAGATGAAATTTTATCAGATGATCTAGAAATTGACTGATGAAAAATGTGAACTGTGATGTTTTGAATCAAGAAATTAGGTCAAGATGTTGTATTGAAGATATAAAGATCAATCTCCAAGCAAAAAGGTCATTCATTGAGCAAAAAGTCAGTGATTCCCTATCCTCGATACAAACCCTAATTGGTCGATCCTTGATAGATCATGAGATCAAGTTGGGAATCTGAAGATCAAATGTTGATAATTGATCAAGATAGATCAATTAAGGTGAGTGGAAACTCAAACCATAATTGATTGGATCTTGAACGGATGAAATTTTGAAGAAACCCTGATTCTGATTTCTAGAAGCCACACACGATCTATTCTGTTCTGAACTGTTAGTGATGCAGTAATGCATATGTGAGGTGGTATATTAGGTCAAAAATTGGGGTATGACACCTTTTGAGAATTAGCCTTGACATTTGATGTCTCAGCAAATGTCATGACAATGTCTGGGACATGTTTCCCCTGAAACAGTTTGTAGTGGAAGCCAAGGGCATGTGTTCTTTTACAAGCAGAATCTCTATCTACCAGGATGTCAGGGTATTGGTCAGTTATAATACCACACAGGAGGGAGGGAAAGGCTATGGGACCTTTGATGGCATAATTATCTGCATGTTTTAGAGTTTGCTCAAATATGTAAGTGCCATAATCAAAATTTGTCTTAGTGCCAACAGCATAGATGAATCTGCCCAGGCCAATGGAGATGGTGGACTTGTGGTTTGTGGGAACCCAGTTGGCTGCACCTATCTTGTGCAGAATAGCAAACTTGACACTCAGTTTGCTAGCAGTCAGCTTTCCCTTCAATGGCCATTGTTTCACTTGTTTGGCAGTGATGGTTTGGTAAACTTGGTTATCTGTTTCTTCAAGCTCGGGTTGAGCATCATCAGATCTTCCCAGATATTTGTTGATTACACTTGGGGAGAACTTCACTTTTCTTCCTTTCACAAACACACTCTTAAAATCTGCTGATCTTCCATCAACACAGCCACTAGTCAGATTCACAATAAACTCCTTCACCAAAATATCATAACAATTTGAAAACTTAACCACAGTTTTCATCAGGCCAGCTGCCTTGATCAGGTCCATAACATCCTTGCATTCAAGGCACTCCTGTTCAACTCCCTTTCTAAGGCAATTCTTTTCAGACAAACATACTTCCACCTGCTAGCACTCTCTGGATGGTGGAAAGAGATGTTATCAATAGCCACCTCAGGAACCTTAGGTCGTTTGCCAAGAGAGGGTTTCTTCCTGAGTGGAATGTCTAACACATTCTCTTCAACATCAAAATCTGAATCCTCATCAGTTTCTGAGGGTTCAGGGACCTTTCTTTTCTTGATGATTGGAGTTCTCTTGGGTCTAGAGATACTACCAACAGACTTCATCCTACCCTTTCCTTTAGAGGGTCCAGCTTTCTGATCCTTCTCAACTTCTTCTCTAGCCTTGTTCTCAGGTCTAGGAGACTCATGAACAACTTTAGTAACCTTCTCCTTGGAGGGACTTTGAGTAGCAGTCTGTTTTTCTTTTCTACTCATCATCCTCTTAGCTATGCTGGGGTTAACACTAGCAATAAGATCATTGTCTGAGAATTCTTCATCAAGATCAATGACAGGGGGTTCAACAACTTGATTAGAGGTTTTCTCTGGAGATTTTTCAGTTATCGTGACGAGTTTCGGAAGATTCTTCAAGATTTTCATCAGAAGATTTTTCTGGAGATTTCTCCATGTTTTCATCAGCAGGTTTTACATGAGACTTATCAGTAATGTCATCTACAGATTTCTCAGGGGATTTATCAGAAGGGTCATTAATAGGATTCTCAGGGGAATTCCTAACATTGTCATCAGATGTCTTGACATTCTATGTGACATCTGGATCAGTTGCTAAATTAGGGCTAGCAACTTCTTGATTTAAAGGAACAGAAACCCCAGGTACAAAATGATTCTCATTCAGAATCCTAGTAACTATTATAGCTATGGCTTGATGAACATATCTAGAACCCTCCCTATTAGCTATCTCAGGAGGAACTGAGGAAGATGGTTCAGTAGTCTTACCAGAAAGTGATACTTGAGACCTTCTTGCATGTCTGGTACGAAGCTTCTTGACTCTCTCAGGATCAGTTGCCATGGCACGTAGAGGAGTAACCTCCAGAACCTCAGTCTCCATTGTTTCTGCGTTTGCCCTAAAGCCAGGATCAGTGGGAGAGAGAGAACCAGCTTCCTTTGATGATGAAGATGATGATGACATGCTTTGTTGAGACATCTTGAGAAAATGAGAAAATAATTGACAGGGAGTTTGAGAGTTTCTGTTGAGGGAATAGAATGTGATACATCCAAATGGAAAAACTGAGATATATATATGACTCATCCTATTCTTGAACTTTTGAAAAGTAAGAGGGAAACAATTAATTAGCCCACTCAGAATTAAATGAAATAAAAATTCTCTTCCATCCCTTATTGTAAGCAATGTTAATTGCTACAACTCTTCATATTGGCATATATCCAGCTTGCCCCTTAAATTCTCAAACTGACTAGCATCAAGAGCTTTAGTAAAAATGTCAGCCAGTTGAAGTTCAGTGGCTACATGCTCCAATTTAATCACCTTTTCTTCCACAAGATCTCGATGAAGTGATGTCTAATGTCAATGTGCTTAGTCGCTTCTTGTATAGGATTCTTTGAAATAATAGCACTCGGTACACAGATACAATGTCATGACATCATGTGACATTGTACTCGATCGCATACATCCGGATCATTTGAGGCATTACTGTACTATGTATTCAACTTGAGTAGATAAAGACACAGTTTTGCTTCTTGCTGAACCAAGAAACAAGATTGTTCCCCAAAAAGAAGCATCCTTCAGAAGCTTTTTCTATCATCAGCACTACCAGCCCAATCAGCATTACAATAACCAGACATAATTGATTCACATCCATGAGAATACAGCATACCATAATTGTAAGTTCCACTCACATACTTCAGAATTCTTTTCACCTGATTGATGTGACTTGCTTTAGGTTCAGCCTGGTATCTTGCACATACTCCAACAACAAAGGCAATGTCAGGTCTATTGGCTGTTAAGTACAACAGACTTCCTATCATGCTTCTATACAAGCTTTGATCTACATTTGTCCCACTTGTGTCTTTGGAAAACTTTAGATGAGTAGGTGCAGGAGTCCTTTTATGACTGGCATTTTCCATCCCAAATTTCTTGACATTATTCTTTGCATACTTGCTTTGAGAGAGGAAAGTTGAGTCTTCCATCTGTGTGACTTGTAGTCCAAGAAAGCAAGTCAATTCTCCCATGAGGCTCATTTCAAACTCAGCTTGCATTTGGTTGGCAAAATGTCTCACCATTTTATCTGACATTCCTCCAAACACTATGTCATCAACATAGATTTGAGCTACCATTATCTTTCCTCCTTCATCCTTGACAAAGAGATTTTTATCCAAACCTCCTTTCCTGTAACCTTTATCAGTAAGGAACTTTTTCAATCTTTCATACCAAGCCCTAGGAGCTTGTTTCAGACCATATAAAGCATTTCTCGATTTGTAAACATGATCAGGAAGGTTAGGATCCACAAATCCTTTAGGCTGTTCTACATATACTTCCTCATTTAAGTATCCATTAGGAAGGAACTTTTCACATCCATCTGAAACAGTTTGAATTTGGAATCTGAGCAACTCCTAGTAGTCAATTGATTCCAGCTGGCCCGCGAGGCAAAAGTCTCATCAAAATCAACTCCTTCAACTTGAGTGTATCCTTGAGCAACAAGTCTTGCTTTATTCCTGGTGACAACCCCTTCTGCATCTGACTTGTTCTTGTAGATCCACTTTGTGCCAATGATGTTTGTTCCTTCTGGTCTATGAACTAACTCCCATACTTCATGTTGTTTGAACTGGTTCAATTCATCTTGCATTGCTCCAATCCAGTATTCATCAGTCAAAGCCTCTTTAACATTCTTTGGTTCAATCTTAGACACAAAACAAGAGTTTGAGATGATTTCTCTAGATCTTGTAATGACTCCATTGTTAGGATCTCCTATGATGAGTTCCTTTGGATGATCTTTCTGAATTCTGATGGAAGGATCTTTGTTGGCTTCCTCTGGTTCAGACTTTGGTGGAGTAGGGATAGGCATATCATCCTTATTAGACACTTGAGGTGATGTCTCAAATAATGTCTCAATATCATATGGGACATTTGTTTCCTCATGGTGATCATCAACTATGACATTTATAGACTCCATCATAACTTTGGTCCTGGAATTGAACACCCTATATGCTCTGCTGTTTGTAGAGTATCCCAGGAAAATTCCTTCATCACTTTTAGAGTCCATCTTTCTCCTTTGTTCACGATCTGTCAGAATATAACGTTTGCTACCAAATACATGGAAATACTTCACAGTAGGTTTTCTATCCTTCCATATTTCATAAAGGGTGGAGGATGTTCCCTTTCTCAAAGTGACCCTGTTGTGGACATAGCAGACTGTATTTATAGCTTCAGCCCAAAAATAAATATGAAGCTTTTTGGCATGTATCATTGCTCTGGCAGATTCCTGTATAGTTTTGTTCTTCCTTTCCACAACTCCATTTTGTTGAGGATTTATAGGTGAGGGAAACTCATGATTGATTCCTTCTGAGGAACAGAACTCATCAAACTTGCTATTCTCAAATTCCTTTCCATGATCATTTCTAATTCTGACTATGCATCCTTCTTTTTTCTCTTTGAAGTCTCTTGCACAATTCTTGAAAGACATCAAAAACATTAGATTTTTCCCTGATGAAGTTTATCCAAGTAAATCTGGAAAAATCATCCACAACAACATAAGCATATCTTTTTCCACCAAGGCTTTCAACCTGCATAGGACCCATCAGATCCATGTGCAAAAGTTCTAGCACCTTAGAGGTGGTCAGATGTCTTGACTTTGGATGTGACATTCTGGTTTGCTTTCCAACCTGACATTCACCACAAACTCTCCCTTCATCAATGTGAAGTCTTGGAATCCCTCTGACAGCCTCCATGGATATGATCTTTTTCACCCTCTAATATGTAAATGACCAAGTTTTTGGTGCCACAGTTTCACTTCCTTTTCTTCTTTGCCTGTAGTGCACACAGAAGAATAGTTAGTGTCCTCAGACTCCCATAGGTAACAATTGTCCTTGGATCTGACTCCTTTCATAACAACTTCTTGTTTTTCGTTGGTTACAAGAAATTCAGACTTGGTGAAGTTGACCTTGAATCCCATATCACATAGTTGACTGATGCTTATGAGATTGGCAGTCAAACCATTTACCAGCAACACTTCAGTTAGGTTTGGAACTCCAGGACAGTCCAACTATCCAACACCTTTGATTTCTCCTTTAGTTCCATCTCCAAAAGTAACAAAACTAGTAGTATGAGTTTTGACATCATTCAGTAGGTTCTTGATTCCAGTCATATGCTTAGAGCATCCACTGTCAAAGTACCAGTCTTCCTTGGCAGAACCTCTAAGGAGGTGTGAGCTATCAAGGCTGCATCTTCTTCTTCCTTATTGAGTATATGGTACCTTGTTGGTCTTAGGCTTGACATAAGGGATCTGATTAGGATATCCATACAGTCTATAGCAAAATGGCTTTATGTGTCAAAACCTTCCACAATAATGACATCTCCATCTTTGAAATTTTTTCTTCATGTTTCTCTGATCTTGATGTTGAGCCCTATGTTGTGACATACGCGACATTGGCTTATTAGGTACATTCTTACGCACTGTCGGACATTTCTTTGCAGCCACATATCCTGAACCAGACACATTTCCTGCCCTATGTTGTGACATCTACTTTGACATTGGTTTGTCAGGCCTGTTCTTCTTCTTGTCACCAGTAGGTTTCTTTGTAGCCACATATCCTAGACCATGCATATTTCCTGCATTTTGTCCAGTCTGAAGGATTTCCTCCAACTTATCAGTTCCAGTTGTCATCATCTTAACAGACTTAGTCATCTGATCAACTTTGGAGTTTAACACTATAATTCACTGTTAAGATGACTTATAGTAGCAGTGTCTGCCTTCTTCTCAGCCTCCAACTTCACATTCTCAGCCTCCAATTTTACAATTAGCTTTTTCTATTTCTCATTTTGGTGACATACTTCAGCACTTCTTGTCACGGCTATGCTCGATCGTGTCACAAGTGCCAGATATATGCAGACAAAGTGCACGTACCTCCAGTACCGTTGAATGTTCTAACTGCTCCTTGGCCTTTTGCAATGTGGGGCATTGGCATGATTGGAGAAATCAAGCCCACTACTTTCAATGGACATCGATTCATCCTTGTGGCGATTGATTACTTCACCAAATGGGTAGAAGCAACTCCGTTCGCATCTGTTACCAAGAATGTTGTGGCTCGATTCATCAAGCATAATCTTATCATCGGTATGGCACTCCGAAAGGATTATCACGGATAACGGTTCAAATCTCACAACAAGATGATCACCGAACTACGCGATTCAAGATCACGCATCAACTCTTCTCCATATCGACCTAAGATGAATGGCGCGATGGAAGCCACCAATAAGAATATTAAGAAGATTATACAAAAGATGGCGGTGACTTACAAAGATTGGCATGAGATGTTACCATTTGCTCTTCATGGTTATCGCTCTGATCTGAACATCTATAGAGGCAACTCCTTCTCTCTTGTATATGGTATGGAGCGGTCCTACCCATTGAGGTTGAATACCCTCAACGGAGTCCTCCGGAGCCGAGAGTTAAGCGAATGAATGGATCGGACTCGCCTCGCGGATCAACTGATTGATGAGCGGCTCGCATCCATACGCCATGGACGGATCTATCAAAGCGGATGATCGGCGTTCAACAAGAAAGTCAAGCACCAAGTCTACCAAGTCGGTGATCTAGTAGTCAGCGCATCATTCTTCCACAAGGTGATCTCGGGGCAAATGGACTCCCACCTACGAGGGACCATTTGTAGTCAAAAAGTACTTTCCGGTAGACTATGATACTTAGCACCATGGATGAGGACTTCCCACACCACTGTGAGAGCCGACATAGGCAAAATACTACGCATAAGCGAGACCCGCTAGGTCGAGATGACCTAGGAAAAATAAGGGCATCTGGCGAACCAAGAGGTTCGGGCAAGAGATTAAGGATATATCAAAACATGTACACCTTGAGTCGAAACACGAAAAGCGGCTTGGGCAAAAGGTATCGGATGGGCGAAAACCGAGAAAAGCGATCTAGGCAAAAGTAAAGAGTTTAAGCGTTAACTATGTCGTCCGGATCACTATCTCGGACTACTATCAGCATTCAAGATTCAAATGGCGAATATCAATTCACTCACTTTCTACTGACAGCAAGGAGATGAGATAGTCGAAATATATGAGTACTAGCATAGTTGGATTATAACGAGATAGTTTCCGCATAGCTTTTTACTTTCTCTGTATATAAACTGCTTGGCCATACGCCACCTTTCAAATTATTACAAGTTCTTTCTTTTCATAAAGTGTTTGTTTTTGTTGTTTTTTGCACAAAGTCCAACGTTTGCTTTGAATGATTATATGCATTTGACAATAAAAATCTGTCTACAAACATACGAAAATCAGACATACAAAGTACTTCCTGACTCTGGAATTGAGATGTGACGAAAGTCACACAATACATTCCCCAGTACAAATCCCGAGGCCAGCCAAGAATCTCCCCAGTGGAGTACAATCTTCTTCAAGATTCAATATAATGATCTCGGTCTTATTAACATTTCATTTCCGGCAAAGTATTCCTCGTGAGTATCTCTCATTTCCCCGGCGTGACAATATCCGACTGAAACTTGGTCGGATAGTGCATGGGAGAAAACTACATTTCTTACTCCCCAGCGGGATCTCGCTTTAAGATCCTGACAGTGCTCCCCGGTTTACGCTATCCCGTGAGGTCGACCGCCTTGAGGATCCCAGTGAGTCTCCATATTCCACCGTCCCCAATGGGGTCCAGCGCACAAATCTCCCGCGGGCATCTTAATCTTTATTCCCCAGCAAGCGGTGTCAGGACTCAAAACTTGAGTGAGATAATTATCGGAGGAATCAAGTCACCTATTCTTATTCAAGTCGAGGCTTCCACGGTTTCGTCCTCGGCGAAGCCACGAATCCCCCATGAAACGTCCACCTTCTTGAAGATGGATATGTTTGAAATACCTACATACGTGTCATACCCCAAAATTTGCCCTCCATCTTCTCAAGACATTTCATACATCCATACTCGAGAGATTCCTCAAGTTGATCGGACAAACTCTCTCTAGACAATCAACCCAAACTAGGGTTTGGTATTTCTCAGATCAAGATGGACTTCCAACATCTCCAATGGTCATCATGCCTCCTCATATGCTTCAAAGATTCTCCATGTCAAGTTTCAAGCTCCAAGTCAAGTTTCCTCGAACGATTGCTCGGATGGTTGAAAATGGTTATTGGACAAAAAGTCATGTGGTCAACATACAGTCAAACTTCATAATTTTTGGTCAACATCCTCATTTTGAAGTTACATTCATCATTTGATCAAGGGTTGATCATGATTCATCAAGAAAACTCAAGATTTGCTCAAAGTCAAACTTTCTAAATTAGGGTTTAGGTGAAAAGTCAACCAAACTTTGATTGAGCATAACTTCTTCATACTTTCTCAGAAATTTTCCACCTCTTGTTTTGAAGGAAATTCAATTCTCTACAACTTCATGTCTCACAAGAATGTTAAAAAATGCTTCATTTGAGAGGTATGGATCAAAACATTCTGAGTCCTTTTCAAAGTCAACAAAAGTCAACATTTTGTTTTGAAGATATATTGAGCATGGAAACTCAATTGAGATGAGACCAAAAGGTTGGTTAGAGGACTCTTAGAGCTTTCCAAAAGTCCAAGAACACTCAAAAATGTGGAAAATTGAGCAAGATACACCATTCACAAGTTGGGCGATTTTGAAGAAGTGCACTGAAAGATACTTCTAAAATCAAAATTTTTGCAAATGGGCTTACTTTTCTTCATCCAAACTTGTTCCTTATACAATTAGGAATATCAAGCCCAATGCCACGAATTTTTATTTTATTTTCTATTTAATTTGGAATTTATTCATTTAAATACAAATTAAATTCAAAATAAAGTATAAAATCAAAATTAAATGCAAATTTGATTTTTCTCTCTTCCTTGAGATCCAAGCAACTCAATAAAGCCAGCAAATTTCGAAATTTGGATTGATATGGCAAGATTTGATTGAAAATTGATCAAAAAATGAAAATTTGATTTTGTACAAAATCAAATTGATTTGCATTGATTAGTGATTGATTCTTCTCAAATCGACTCAATTCATCTATATATATATAACACATGCCACACAATGGGTAGAAAATTTGTTGGAGAAACCCTATTGAAACTCAAAAATCCGTGGCTTACAAGCAACTGCAGCCCTAGTTCGGCGGTTTCAATTGATTTTGAGCATCATTGCATTCCTTGATATCCCTTGGTGTTCCGGACCTTTACATCATTCAAACCATCAAGAATCGAGCAATCGAATTCGGTTTGTCAAGTTTTTCTCAAAATCGTTTTAATTCTCATGCATTTTTAACATGTTTTGTGGTTTGTTTTGTGTTTAGATGGAAGTTTGCAAGCTTTACATGGTTTGTTAATTTCATGGCAGATAAAACTTACCATAGCTAGGGTTCCATGGACGAATTGGGATCTCAAAATAGGATAAATTGGACACGAATACCACCATCATGTTTAGAATGATGAATCGAATCGAACCATGCCTTTGAATTGAATTTATATTGTATCTTATTTTGGAATTTGCGGGGAGTCATGCGTCGCTCTGAAGTGACGAGTCGAATTTAATTGAAGAAACGAAGCTTGGCGGCGGAGGCGAGGCAGTAAGCGAGATGGCAGCGTGCTTGTAATTTACTCGCTCAATTTTCAAACGATGTGGCGTGCTAGCTTCGATGGCAAAGGCTTGGAGGTGGTGAAAGCAATGTCACAGTTCGATTCTCCCCAGGACATTGGTTTTCTCTTTTCAAACTTTTCATATTTTCTTATTTATTTAATATTTTCATGCATTTTAATTCTTTTCATAATTTTTTATCATGCATTAAAATTGTCAAAAATATTTTTCTTTTGCATTATTTTCATAAAATGTTTATTTAATTTATAAAATTAAAAATATTATTTTGCATGCATATTTAATTTTATTCATAATTTATCATTTAAATCACTTTTAATTAGTTTTTAATTATTAAATTGCATCAAAAATCCCAAAAATTATTTTAGCATATTTATGTTATTTCCAGCATGAAATATTTTCTCATTTAAAAATTTGCATTTTACTAACATTTTCCTCTTATTCGATTCTCTATTTTCGATTTCTCATTCTTTTCAGGTTATCTCGTTTGAGACGATTTCTTTTATCGTTTTCTTTTTTCAATTATGTAATTGCTCATGGGATGTAATAGTTTAATTAGGCTTTTATTTTCCGCGTTTAAATTATGTATACGCCAAAGCCATGTAATAGCGTGGGATTTATCTTTCATCTTTACATTCCGCATTTTAATTTCCGCACCTATAAGCTAGTAATTAGGCGTGTATGGCAAGATAAAATTGAACATAGCTCACTAATTTCCAAGATAACATATCTGAATTTAACACACTCTTTCACATGCACCCTTGGGTAATTCTCTCTCGTTGCCTTTACAATTCAAATGGTCATGTCCCTCGAGCGTGAGGTATTCTAGCACGTTGCCTTCAAAACAAATCATCATAGTCCCTTGATACAAAGATCATAAGACCCACGATGTCGCCTCCGAATACATGATCTTGACCCTCGATTGTCGCCTACGAAAATGATGATAGTCCCTTCAAATGTGCTAGGATACTTCCTCAAGTTGCTTTCTATGACCATCGGATGTCCCTTGAATGTCCGCTTACATCCAACAAATAGGTTACCTACCAACTAATGGTATGGATAGCGCTATTCTAAAGGAGCGTAAATAATCAGACGACCAATTCGAGTAGGTAATAAGACTTTTAGTTGCTTGCTCTATCAAAATACTTTTCACCACACACTTTTGTCAAAGTTCAAACTCTTTTCAAAGAAACATTTCGAACACTTTGTATACATTCCTACATGAATCATTACAAAGTCAAAGCGAAATGCCTTTTCAAAACATTTTTTCAAACACACGAGAAAGCAATTTTCAAAGTGATCTAAGAGCAACTAAGAGCCCGTAGATAACTACGGATGGAAAGTGCTAATACCTTCCTTTTTCATAACCTTCTCCTTACTCGAAATCTAACGAAGGTCTTTTTATGTACTTTTACCTTCCCTTAATTGGATAAAAGAAAAGTCGGTGGCGACTCTTGCTATCCGCATTTTGCGATACAAAACACATAAAGTCAGTTCACCGTATTTTGCTGCGTTCATACCTTATGCATAATATAACATGCGCATACAACATTCATACATAGCATGCATCATAATGCGCATCGATCTAACCATATTACATCAAAATTTCCCTTTCTATTTTTTTCCCGAACGGGTGAAATCACTTCTAAACAAAGGTCAAAGATTAATCGAGCGATCAATGACCACCAGTCGAGTTAATACCGAAAATGGGGCGGAAACCTTATCGAGAACGACTACTTGAGTTGTCCTCCGACAATAGGCATTGGATCAACACGAAGCCTGTTGGAGGTATCGCACTATGCCTATTATCCCTAAGATAATCAAGGCGACAAGCGGTTCAAATACTCTCTTATTATCAGGCCAGTGATTCTGAGGCGTGCGACTCGGTTGCCCTTGATGGCATCTTAAGCCCATCTCCGACTCTTTTTAGACATCTCTTCACTTCGAATCTTTGCGTGTTGGTTAAAAACCAATACAAACCAATAACTTCATTCAAAATGAGTCGCGAAGTCTAGCGTACGACTCCTCCGGATGGCATCTTAAGCCATCTCCTCTACTTCGAGGAATATCTGAGCCTAACGTCTGACTCATTCCTCGGCATCAATCTCTCGGGATGTCTTAAGCCCATCTCGACATTTCCCTATCCGGCGGCGTTCTCAAGTCTAACGTCGACTCATTCCCCAATGAAGTCTCTAGCCTCTCCAAATGACATCTATAAGCCCATTCCATACATCAACAATCAGCGGTGCAAATTTCGGTGTACTCAAGTGTTGATCATCTTCTACTTACAGTCACGGCGAAGCATGCCAATCTAACCCTTCAGTACAAGAAGATTGAGCAGGGGCGTGTCATACCCAAAATTTGCCCTCCTACTCCTCAAGACATTTCTCATATCCATGCTCAAGAGGACTCCTCAGGTTGATTAGACAAACCCCTCTGGACAATCAAGAAACTAGGGTTGGCAATTCTCGGATCAAGATGGGTTCTCAACACCTCCAATGATCATCATGCCTCCTCATATGCTTCAAAGAATCTCTATGACAAGATTCAAGCCTCACAGGTCAACTTTCCTCGGACAATTGCTCGGATGGTTTGAAAATCAGTTGTATTGGACAAAAGTCAAGCTGTGGTCAACTTAATCAAACTTCATGAATTTTGGTCAACATCCTCATTTGAAGTGACATTCATCATTTGGTCGGGTTGATCATGATTCATCAATCAAGCTCAAATCAGCTTTCATCAAGGTTCATGAAATCATGTCGGCCCACCTGAACTCTATTTATTCAAACTATATCTAGTACATGTCTTCAAAATGCTTCATTTTGAAGATATGGATAAAAACATTCTGGATCCTTTTCAAAGTCAACAAAAGTCAACTTTTGTAGTGATGTTTATTGAGCATGGAAACTCAATTGAGATGAAACCAAAGAGGTTGTTTAGAGGACACCTAGAGCTTTCTAAAGTCCAGAACATGCAAAAATATGGAAAATTGAGCAAAATACACCTTGCACAAATGGGCATTTTGAAGAATTGCCTAGAGAGAGATATTTGTCAAAATCCAATTTTTTCCAAATGGGCCTATAATTTTATGATCCAAACTTGATCATAATATTATTTGTGACCTATTGATGCCTTTCCATGACTACATCCTATTTTTTTGATTTATTTTTGAATTTAAAAGCAATTAATTCAAATTTAAATTAAATTAAATATGAAAACAAGGTATAATTTCAATTGGATTGGATTTTTATCAAACTTGAGGTCCAAGATAGCCCACACAACTTGCCAAATTCGTGCTAGCCTCTTACATGGAAGGAAAGTTAAATTTTCAAAAGATTTGATTTTATTTGAAAGGAAAATATTTTTGCATAGAAGAAGAGATCTTTTTTCATTCTTTTTGCTCTCATTCCTCACTCTATAAATACTGATCATATTGCACAAAGCCAGGGCGAAACCCTAGCCCTTACAACCCTTATTTTTCTCAAAAATTTTCCAAAGTTGTAAATTTGAATTCAAGTTCCAGCCACTTTCATTAAACCAACCATCCATCGTGTTCACAGGTTCGAGGGGTTCAATGCCGATCCACTTACGAAGCGAGCGCCAGATCGTGCTCTCAAGCTTTCTCAATTTGGTATTTCTTTGAATTCGATTTTCATTAATCATGCATTGCTAACTGTTTTCATGTGTTTGTTTGAGTTCGAGTATTCATTAGAATGTGATGCCTTACATGTAAGTTTCCGCGTAAAAATCCGAGGCGCCATTGTTAGGGTTCAAAAGCTGTTTGATTCAAACTGATCGTCTGGCGTTTTCAATCGAAACTAATGCCACCATTGGATTCGCAAGGGTCGATTTAGGGGGTAGGGTATTCCTTTGCCATTTATTTTTCGTATTTCACAGGTTTGATGTTTGAGGTTGCCGGAGAAGACGACCAGAGCTAGGGCTCCGGCGTCGTTGACTGTGTTGAAAACCGGCGAGGCATGCGTGGCAAAAAGAAGTGATCCGATTCGTCCATTCATAAACAACTGGGGCCTGCGTGCTGACTGTGCTTTGAATGTCACAAACTTATGACACGTTTACGTATATAATGCTATGTTTCCAATTCCATGACACCAAAAGCGCTTTGGCTCAGTGGTAAAGGCAAGCATGCTTAAGTTTTCACCAAGAGGTCTCCAGTTCGATACCTGGCAAGACCATTCTTTTTTACTCTTTACAAACAAACATATTTTTTTTCTATTTTCTTTAATATTTTCATGCATTTTTATTTATCTTTAAATATTTTTATCATGCATCTAAAAATCACCAAAAATATTTCTTTTTTGCATTATTATCAGAAAAATACTTATTTAATTTTTAGCATTAAAATTAATATTTTTGCATGCATATTTTATTTAATTGTTAATTAATGATTAATTTGACTTCTAATTGCATTTAAATTATCAAATCAATTCAGAAAATTACCAAAAAATTACTCTATCATATTAATGTCATTAATAACATAAAACTTTTTTCCTCATCTAAAAATCATGTTTTTACTAACATTTTTCCTCTTATACAATTTCTCTTATTTTTCGATTATATACATTCCACAGTTGTAATGTTTCGAACAATTTTTCCCGCTTTTCTTTTCGTATTATGTAACTGCCTATGGGATGTAATATTTTAATTAGGACTTTTATTTTCCGCACTCCTATTATGTAACTGCCCCAAAGCCATGTAATAGCGTAGGACATTTACTTTCCGCACTTTTACTTTCATAATTTATTTTCGCACTATAAGCGCTAGTAATTAGGCGTGTATGGCAAGACAAAATTAGACATAGATCACTTCTAATTTTCAAGATAATATATTTGAATTGACACACTCTTTTCACACATGCACCCCTTAGGGTGATTCTCTCTCGTTGCCTTTACGAATACAAATGGTTAAGTCCCTCGAGCGTTGAGGTATTCTAGCACCGTTGCCTACAGAACAAATCATCATAGTCCCTTGATACAAGATCATAGACCCACGATGTAAGCCTACGAATACATGATCTAGTCCCTCGATTGTTGCCTCTGAAAGTGATGATCGTCCCTTGAATGTGCTAGGATACTTCCTCTGATTGCCTTCTATGACCATCGATGTCCCTTGAATGTCCCTTCTACATCCAACGAATAGGGTTACCTACCAACTAATGGTATGGATAACACTATTCTAAAGGAATAAAACAACGAAAACGACCATTACGGTAGGTAATGAGACTTTTAGTTGCTTGCTCAAACAAAATACTTTTGCACGTCACACTTTTGTCAAATTTCAAACTCTTTTCAAAAAGCGAAACATTTACGAACACTTTGTATACATTCCTACATGAATCATTACAAAGTCAAAGCGAAATGCCTTTTCAAAACATTTTGTCAAACACAGAAAACACTTTTTAAAATGATCTAAGAGCAACTAAGAGCCCGTAGATAACTACGGATGGAAAGGGTGCTATCTAGTCCCTTTTCATAACCTCCCTTACTCGAGAATCTAACGAAGGTCTTTTCTGTTCTTTTCTTCCCTTAATTGGATAAAGAAAACTCGGTGCGACTCTTGCTATCCATTTTTGCGATACAAAAATCTCAAAGTCGATTCACGTATTACAAAGCTGGCGACTACTGTAGGGAGACACCTAAAGAGAGAATGCCTTGGATTTTTAGATCACTTTCTTTTTTTTGTTTGATTTGCTTGCTTTATCTTTAAGGGTTGCTTGGGAATTATTTTGTTGGGAATCCTACACCCGGATCGGGTTTCCTTTTAGGTAAGTAGCATTAGATCGTCATGACCGTTAGGCGTATCAAAGCAGGTCAACATGATGGCTACGTTAGTGTGACACTTTGGATGTCTTGATACTCTTCATTTCCAAGTTGAGGATAGTATTTGGCTTCTGCGTGGTGTCATCGGCACTAACTAAACTTTTAGAACCTTAATTGACCTATCTTGGCCATTAGAAGGTAGTGAGATGACCGACTTTGGTGTATGAACCAGGTTTGGGCGATACTCGATGCTCGCTCATTAAGATCATACTTTTGGGATATTTTGGTTGACCACTTGGTAGTCGTATTAAAATAAATGCCTACGAGAAAGATCAATGATATGAGATTTCTAGAACCAGTTACTATTATAGGGAGGATGAACCAACTCAAACTTTTGGTGGGGTAATCACCTATACCTCATGCAAGCCTTAAACCTAGGCTCATTGTGTGATTTGTTTGTGTGTGCTAAACATAACATCATGACATCATTTGCATTGCATATCATCTCTAACTATTTCAAGGACCTAGGGATTTATCTTTGCTCTGTTTTGTAGAGATTATGGCTTCTAGAAAGACTATCCAAATCAACTTCATGGGTATACCTTCTCAGCTTAAAGAATTGGTTTCAGAAATTCCCGGTCATGCTCAGTTTATCAAAAGACATGGTTATCTGCTTGACTTGGTTACCTCCGGTTTTGAAGAAGATATGATGCATGTCCTATTTCAGTTCTTTGATCCGAAACACCATTGCTTTACATTCCCAGATTATCAGTTGGTTCCTACCTTGGAAGAGTTCTCTAAGCTACTTGGGATACCTATTCTTGACCAAATGCCATTCACCGATTTAGAAAAGGTTCCTAGGTACGAAGACATCGCGTCAGCATTACACCTAAAGTACTCAGACATTGAAGCCAATTGGGAAACTAGAAGTGGAGTTAAGGGTTTACTTGCCAAGTTCCTAATAAAGAAAGCCCGAGAATTCCTCAAAGATATGAGTTTTCATGCATTCGAAGACATTGTGGCTTTGTTAGTCTATGGTTTGGTTCTATTCCCTAATTCAGATCAATTCATAGATGTGAACGCTATCAAGATTTTCCTTACCCGCAATCACATGCCTACTACTTGGAGACATCCTACATTCTCTCCACTCGTACCATCAAAGACAAGGAACTCTCATGTGTTGCATACCGTTACTTTCCGGTGGTTTATTTCGCACCTTCCTCAATCGATTTTGAAGAACGAACAAATGTTGAAGTGGTCTCAAGACTAATGTCACTCTCTCATTCGGATATCCGTTGGTGTCTTTTCTCTCAAAGGACTTCACATTCATTGGCGTTGTGGAGAATTCCCCAATGTACCACTTCTTGGCATAAGGGGGTATCACTACAATCCTTCTAGCTCTACGTCGGTTTGGTTATCCTCGAAAAGATGGTCCTCATGATATGCTTCTCTAAGATATTGTGTTCGACTACAACCGATCTCGAATTACGAAGGTTCATTACGCTTGGGGCATGGTAAAGAAGGCGATACCAAGACTTTGGGGCACCAAAACTCCATTCCTTGGGACCTTACCTCAAATGGAGCGGAAACAAAAACCTCATGATGCCATTCCGCCTGTTCTACCGTAATTATGGAACCTCTTGCTATAGGTGACGTACCATATCTTTTTTCTCCATCCGAGCATGCCTCACGATTTTGAAGACTTGAAGAGATCTGGATTCAACTCAAAGAAGAGGGATATATTGAGCTCGATGCTATGCAAGTGAGAAGAAGGTACTAGAGTTGACCAAGCTACTTCACGAGGAGGCGGAACATCAGCATACCTCGGCACCAAGAGGAAGCGCCATGGGAGACTTAGAGCTTTAGGATTTTTTGTTTCTTTTGTTTTATCTTTCCGAACTATTTCTTGTACTAAAAAAAAAGGGGAAAAGAGAATAAAAGTAACTAATAAAGTTTTCTCTTGTTTGCTTAACAAATTTAAATTCCTAGAGGTCCTTGAAAACATTGCATTGCATTCGCATAAACATTGCATAGCATAGCATTGCATCACAGGTACATTGAAGATCGGCTTTCTCATTTTCTCGCTATTTATTTTAGCAGAAATGGCTCTTGAATAGTCTGTCAAAGATCTCCAGGCTCAGAATGCTCAGTTCCAGGAGATGTTCACCAGCTTGGTCCAAGGCCAAGAAGATCTGAAGAAACTCATCAACATAAAGAAGAGGGTCGTTGGTGTTCTTAACATGGGTAGACGTTACAAAGGTGGTCCTAAAGTGGTCAGTCGGATAGAGCTCTCAGAAGGGAGTGTCAAGGCGAGAGAAGTGTCAAGGTCATGAAGAAGAAGAACAACGTGAGCACGAGAAAAGAAGATCACTATGAGAATGATCATTACTACGATGAAGATGACAAGTTCAAGCGACTTGAAGACCATCGAATCTGTGGAAAATCTAAAAATGTCAGAGCTGAATTTTCTTGTTCTGGTGTGGTGATTCCTCCCAAGTTTAAGGTTCCTACTTTGCCAAGTATGATGGCATTTCTTGTCCAGAAGTTGCATCTAAAGTCCTATGTTGGAAGATCAACCCCACCTTGATAAAGTTGTGGATGCACTATTTTCAAGAGAGTTTATCAAAACTTCAGTTGGAGTGGTACTATCAGCTAGAGAATGATTGTATCGTACTTGGAGTGACTTAGTAGATGCTTTCTACGGGCGTTATGAGTACAATCTTTGAATTGGCACCCACCCATGCAACTCTGAGCATGTCTATGGGTCGTGATGAAAGTTCAAGGTATGCTCGAAATGGAGATCTAGCGGTCAGCCACCCTTGTCGAATAGGGAGTTGGTTGATATGTTCATGGGGACATTGTCGGGTCCATTCTTCAATCATCGATTGGAACTCTTGACCCGGATTCAAGGTGATATTGACGAGCGCATGGTTTGGTATCAAAGAAAGATTCGGGTAAGTCATCTTCAAGTCTTTGCGAAGAGATCTTTTGGTAAGAGAAGCCAATCTTGTATGGTCGGGAAAAGCCGAGCCAAGATCGGCCGTGCTCATGCGGGGAAGGTTGTGATCTCGATCCTACATCAATGAGAACCTCGGTGAAACAACCACGCGTAAAAGATCAATATGCCATTGCCATGAAGCCTTGCAACACATGTTGAAAGCGGTGCTGATTACCTTGAGGATCCTCCTTAGAATATCAATACTTCCTCGGATACAATCCTAATGCTAAGTGTGCTTACCATGACCCAGGGCATAGTGCGATGATTGTTGGGCTCGAAGAACAAGATTCAAGATATGATTGAAGCTAAACAAATTGAGTTTGATCCTCCTGTTGAGACTCGAATGTGATCAAGCGCCTATGCACGACCATGACAAGAGTTCCAATGCCATTGACAAGGCTCTTATGTTTTCAACATAGATGACTTGACCATTCCTCGATGGTATTAAGAAGAATTTGTTGCAAGCGGTGTCGATCGGGATGCCGGAGAATATCGTTGGTGCCCGTGCGCTGACGGTTGTGCTTGGTTGAAGGCGTGTTCAGTGCATGATGGATAACCGAAGTGCTATTCCTAAAACCACACTGTGGAAGGCTGTGAAGACATGTCTAAGGCGAAGATCGAAGATGTGGTGAGCTATGCATGGGATACCTTGGGGCAGCCAAGTGGAAATTTGATTACATGGTGAAGTATCTCATTCACGAAAGCTACAAGATTCCTATTGAAGATGTTAAGGCAACGGATGGGAGGCGATTTCCCAGAAGACTATCTTGATGTTAACACAATAAGGATTTCCTCTGGTGATCCGTGCCTAGAGTGGCACCTCTCATATACTTCTCCAAGACCGGTTCCATATTCCTCGACAAAGCTATCCTTGGAATTATGGGTGATGTTTACTATCATGGCGTCAAGCAAGACCCTCGACCATTGAGATCTTACGGTTGAAGCTATTCCGACATTGACAACATCACCGGATCAAGTAAGGTGACCAGGGGAAGAGTATTCTCTCCGAATATCTCTCCTCCAAAGACAATGCGACTCGGCTCGTTCGCTATTCAATCCATTCCCCAGCTAGAGGGAAAGAACCGTGACTCATCCTGCTTTCGGACGAAGTACTGAAGACACCTCCAAACAAGAAATGGAGGAAATTCGAAGATCATCAAGAAGAGTGACTACAATGTTGTGGAGCAGTTGGGACAAACTCATCCAAGATCTCCATGCTTGCTCTGCTCTTGTGCTCACGAGGCTCATGCTAAAGCCTTGGTGAAGTTTAAGAATGCTCACATACCCAAGACACTACTCGATCAATTTGAAGTTTGTATTGCTAGCGGCTAACAACGGCCTAGGCTTCTCGATCTTGATTTGACTTCGCGGAAGGAAACACAACAAAGCCTTGCACATCTCTGTTGAATGCAAGGGCATTACATTGTCTCATGTTTTGGTGGATCTGGTTACCTTTCTGAATATCCTACGAAGGTGCTTTGACCGACTTGATGTTGAAGGATTGGTCAAAGACCCAGTGACATTATTGTGAGGGCTTTTGATGGTTCTAAGCGAGCGATGCTTGGAAGCTCATTACACTTTGTCAAAGTCGGTTCCCAGACTTTGACTCCACTTTCTTTGTCATGGACATCCGTCCAGCTTACTCTTGCCTACTTGGGCGCCCTTGGATACATGGGAATAGTACCTCTTACATCGAGTTGAAGTACCGGTGAAGAAGGTTGTTACGATT
The DNA here is from genome assembly GCA_021764765.1 of Vicia sativa. Taxonomy (NCBI): domain Eukaryota; kingdom Viridiplantae; phylum Streptophyta; class Magnoliopsida; order Fabales; family Fabaceae; genus Vicia; species Vicia sativa. The sequence goes on from CM038794.1 coordinate 12,371,059, forward strand.
ATGGTGAAGAAGAATATATGGTCGATCATCTGTCATTCGATACCTCGAGATGGAAGGTGAATTCTTTGAGACTCCTGTCAAGCTTTGAATCCCAGTCATGTGTTGACTCTCCTAAAGTTACATCGGCTCCGCCTAGGATGGCCGTTGAAGGATGCTCAAGCGATGGTTATTGAAGAAGGAGGTAGTTATTTGGGGTCAGCTCCAATCTTCCTTTCAAATCGACAAGGCTGGTTTGGCTTCACCATCAAGGTCGGAAGATGATCGCCTGAGCGTCGGCCAACTTCCTTTCCGCATCGGCCAGAATGGAATCCATGCTATAGAGACAGCGACAACGACGACATCAACAAGTGGATCTTCCAACTCCGACCACGGACTCGCAATTGGAAGGCGAAGCGTCATACCAATCTCCTTTAGCGGGGAGTAATTGCTTTTGTTTTTTTTGCTTTTCATTTTTTATGTTTGAACAATAAACTCTAAAGCCTAGTGCCTTGCCGGGCATCATGGCTCGTTGTGAGGGTTATTATCACATCATTTGCATATTTTCATTCAATAAAATCGTTGGACTTTTGCATTTAAATGTTGTTTTCTTTTTTTACTTTATCACCCTTCAAAAGCTATGTGTTTCTTACACACACCCACGTGATACAACTGCGAGAATCACTCCGAATCTCGTTGATAAATTTATGCTATTGCTAAATATGACTTGATAATCCGATCTACCAAGCCGAAGATGAAGGTGAGGAAGATTGTGAAGTGCCAGGAGAACTTGTCATCTTGCTACGACAAAGAAGAGCGAGTTATCTGACCACCAAGAAGAGAGTTGAGGTTGTGAATTTGAGTCTTGATGAAGGCAGAAAAGAGATCAAGATAGGCGGGTCTTGAAGCGATGTCAAAGAAAGATTGGTTCGGATGCTACGAGACTATATTGAGGTTTTTGCTTGGTACAGACATGACGAGGTTTAGACATTGATATTGTGGTACACGGTTGCCAACGAAAGAAGGTTTTCTCGATGAAATAGAAGGTTAGTGCATGTCGTCTGAGATGTCGAGAAAATCAAAGCGAAGTTATGAAAGCAGTTATTCAATGCGGTTTCTAGCCGTTACTTCTTATCCACGATGGGTTGCAAATGTGGTACCCGTACCTAGAAGATGGTAAAGTACAAATGTGTGTGGATTAGAGAGATACGAACAAAGCGAGTCCGAAAAGCGATTTCCCTTCCTCATATTGATGTTCGGTTGACAACACACGCCGGCATAAGTTTTCTCCTTCATGGATGGTTTCTCGGTTACAATCGGATCAAAATGGCTCCAAGACATGGAAGACTACTTTTGTTACAGTGGGGCACTTTACTACAAAGGTTTTGCGTTCGGATGAAGGCAGGCGCCACTATCGGCGTGCCATGGTGCATTATTTCATGACATGATTCATCACGAGATAGAGGTCTCGTCGGCGACATGATAGCTCGATCACGGTGAAGAAGAACATCTTGATCATTTGCAAAATTGTTTGGTTGAAGAAGTACAAATTGAGACTTAATCCTAACAAGTGCACCTTTGGAGTCGGATCCGGTAAACTCCTAGGGTTTGTTGTCGTGGAAAGGTATTGAAGTTGACCCCCAAGGTTAAAGCTATTCAAGGATGCATCTCCCGCGCAGAGAAGGAAGTCGAGAGGTTTCTTGGGCGTTTGAACTACATTGCGATTCATTGCACATCTAAGCGCTACTTGTGAGCCAATCTTCAAGTTCTTGAAGAAAGATCAAGTGGTGGAATGGATGACGATTGCGGATCGCTTTTGACAAAATCAAGGAGTACCTCAGAATCCTCCTATCACGATGCACTTTGCGAAGGAAGACCTCTTATCATGTACTTGGTGTTAGAGAACTCAATGGGGTGTGTGTTGGGGCAACAGTGCAGTCGAAAAGAGTATGCAATATACTACCTTAGCAAAAGTTTACATTTGTGAAACAAGATACTCATAGCTCGAGAAAACTTGCAGTACGCTTTGGCTTGAAATGCTTTCGCCGACTAAGGCAGGTATATGTTGACTACACTACCTTGTTGATTTCAAGATGGATCCGATAAAATACATATTTGAGAAACCATTCTCTCGGAAGAATAGCAAGATGGCAAATGATCTTGACCGAATCGACATCGGTATACTTCTCGAAAGCGATCAAAGGAAGTAGTGGCCGATCATTTGGCTCATCGAGCCATAGATGACTATCGATCTATGCGATTCAATTTCAGACGAAGATGTTTTACTAATTCTTGATTGCGAAGAAGGCAGGACAGAAGGACCGAACAAGGATCGATGGACCATGGTCTTTGATGGAGCCTCAGCACTTGGCAATGGCATTGGCGCCATCATTACATCTCTACTGGTGGACATACTCCTTTCACCGCGATTATGTTTGTTTAGTTGCTAACAACATGGCGAGTATAAGCGTGCATCATGGGTATCAAAATGCGCTATTGACTTAAGAATCAAGTTCTTGCAAGTGTATGGAGACTGACTTTTGTCGATCAGTTAAAGGCGGTGGGATCTGAAGCATCCGAATCTCA